>JAXQQM020083234.1:0-20977 GCA_034641835.2 Pinus albicaulis
ATAATATGATCTTTAGGACATGCATCTATAGTGTTATATTCCATTCCAAAGTGTTTTATAATAGCACGTAGATCTTGATATGTTCGAGGTAAAGTATTTGGCGATGGTAACAAATATTCACCCAACAATCTACAGCATAAACAAAAACTAGTTAATGTAAATATTATTAATCATATATATATATATATATATATATATTGAATTATTATTTTTACACATTTATTACAACTAAAAAAGGGAAAATAATCAACATTTACATATATGTGATCACATATACATATTGCATACCTTAGGAGTTGTGTCATACATTTGTTCGACAAATTATTCATAACCTTTAAGTTCACCAGCAACAATGTAGCAGAGAGAAGAGTTGCATTTGAGTGTTCAAAAAGTCGTTCACTTGACCTTTTAATCAGAGGTACAACATAAATATTGTCACTGCTATCTCCACCATCATCATCTGACTCACCATACAAGTCTTGGAGCATTTGATTTGTCCCATCATTAATGTGAATTGTCTCATTACTGTCATCATGATCTACCTCCATGGGATCATTAAAATTACCTTCATCATTCGCTTCATGTTCTTCACCTTGTACAACATCATTTCAATACTAATATTTGCTGCAATATTCTCTTGTACTGGTGCAACATCATCTAATCTACTACTATTTAGCTGTGGAAGCTGGTTGATCATCTGCAAAAAGTTGGGGGGCAATTGTGGCTTTATGAAAATTACAAACATTAATCATTAAACATTAGTGCGCATATAAAAAATATTAAAATAATATAAAATTTTATGATATAATCAAAATGAAGATAGATAATGAAGATAGATAATTAATTACCACGGGATGATAGTCATTTGATCCACCATCATTGTGCCCATATTTCCTACAATGCATTGTTGTTGTTGCTATTAAAACTCTAACATTATTTCTCATACAACATTTTTTGCAAGGGCAATAAACTCTACCATCACCCCTTTCACCCTTTTGAATTTTTTTTCCACCTCTAATGTTTTCTTCCATTGATGAAAATTATCCTATAAAGAAAATAATAATTATATTTAGCAATTATCTCTCTCAATGGTGTAGAAAACCCAAGACATGTTGAACTCAATGGGAGCTCAATAAGCAAAAAGAAAATAAAAGTGGGCTTTTTACAAATTGTGGGCTTTTTACAAAATTGTGGGCTTTTTACAAATTGTTTATATTTTTAATAAAATTGTGGGCTTTTTACTCCCAATAAAAAAGTGTATATCAATTTTATATTTAATATAAAATTGTTTATATTTTTAATAAAATTGTGGGCTTTTTACAAATTGTTTATATTTTTAATAAAATTGTGGGCTTTTTACTCCGTCGAGCGCCTGGCTCAGCACCTACACTAATCACCACAGGATCGAGGTGAAGAACCACAAGCTAAACCAAAACCAAATCCAAGTCATGAGGGGAGGGGCTGAGCGCATGCGTTGAGGCCCAATTGATTGTATGAGTGTGCATAGCCTTGGGCTCGTAATCGAAACATGTAAAACCTCAACTCGTATATAAACACCAATATCGCTTATACGCTTGGTGAATGTGGGATTATCCCACCGGACACCCTTGCCACCAACCGTCACAAGAGCGACACTCTGCCACCAACCATCGAAAGAGCGACACATTGCCACCAACCATCGCAAGAGTGACACTTTTCCACCAACCGTCGCAAGAGAGACACATCACCTAACCGTCGCAAGAGCGACACTTTTCCACCAACCATCGCAAGAGTGACACTTTGCCACCAACTGTCGCAATAGGGACACATTCTTCTAAATGTCGCAATAGCGACACCTTCCTCTAAACGTCGCAATAGTGACACCTTGTCTCTGTAACATCCCAATAACGACATACGTCAGAAATCCGTCACAATTACGATGCTATTTTTCAAACGTCGCAAGACCGACACTTGCCTCTAAGTGTCGGTATTGCGACACTTGTCTCTAAACGTCGGTATAGCGACAGTTTCGTGCGGGATTTGAAAAAGTTGAAAAAAATTGGGGAAATTTTTGACATTTGGTCAAAAGTGTCGGAACCAAGTGTTGGAATTTCCGCCAAATGTACTAGTTGATGCTCCTGGTCAAATGTATTCAATTTACTAATTACTCCATGGTTCCAAACATTATGTTGCAACCACCCACTTTGTTTTCCTCGCCAATTTGATGTTGTCATAGATCTCCTAGATCCCATACTTTACATTGAAGTTTTCCATCCATCCATTGGCTTTCATCTATTTGTCTCCATTGTGGTTCTGTTGTGGGATCTAATCTCTCTGGGTCCCACATCTTTGCTTTTTGTTGTTTCTCCCCTTCTCTATTGATGAAATATCTTACAGTCAACTTCATGCTATCAATTTTCACCACCTATCTTCTATTATACCATTGCTCAAGCATTTTTTTCATTGGAATTTCCAACTTATTCAACTCAATGTCTAGCTCATGTTGAGCCCAACTACTTAATTGTGATAGTATTTCAAAACAAATTGTGGCTTCAACTACCATTTCTTCATCCCCATCATTCTTTTCAGCTAGCATTTCAGTGTTTTTTATTTTTTATTTTGTGGGTTTTCTTTCCCATTGAGAGATCTTCCTCATAAGTAATCCATCAAGTGTAGTCTTTGTGACTATTGTGGAATATTTTAGAATTATTTAGGAAGAATTTACCTTCTTGACCCTCATTATATTTCTTGGGGAATGTGACTCCTCTTTGGTTCCATAGTTTTGGTTTTATTCTTATTTATAGAAGTTGGTACATCATTTTTTTTTCATGAGCTTGTTTATTTGTTGATGTTATGGGCTTTCCACAGTTCCGTGCTCTCTTTTTTTGTCCACTTGCCTTGTGAAAGCAATATTTTGGAGCCAACCCAATTCTCCTACTTGTTTTCACCTTCAAATCCATGTATTCTTCCTTGGATACTTTTTTAATTAGCATCAATACCTTGCTCCATGTCCAACACATCCTCCTACAGGGATATGCTATCGTTATTACTCACTTGTGTTTGTAAACATTTTATGGCTTCAATTGTCATCCCACTATCCAGTATCTACTCCAAGATGTATAAAACACTTGGTTTACTCTTCCATGGTTGTTTCAAGGGAGATAATCCTTCTTTCATCTTATTACCACCTTTTGGTTGTCCTTTTCCATTATACTTCACTACGAATTCTACTCTTCTTGCAATCTTCAGCTTTGGGAATTTGCTTGACAACTGAGTGAAAACTACCTCCTCTTGATGTTCCTTGTACCATTGCTTGGGTACCTACATCCACAAATATTTCTATTGAACCAAAATATTTAATTGCAACAATAATATAAGCATCTTTGGCCTCTTGACTACAACTTTGTGTAGCAATTTCCAAGCTAATATTCAAACATTGGAGCAACCACTCCTAAAACAACATGGAATAGAGAAGTTTCTCTTCTCCTCTCTCTCTCTTGGGACAAAAATCCCTTCTTGTAGGTGCTCACTCATGGCTACATTATCTTCAATATATATTTCTTGGCTTCATTTGAGGGGTAATCTTTCCTCCTTCCTTTTCATATCAGAATCTTGATTATGTCTTTCATCTCTCACATGGCTACTAGGTGTCATGGTCACTCTTGACAACTTCTTGTATGTCATTCCTCATTGTTTGACTTCGAGGAACAATTTTATTTCTCCTTTCTTCTACCTTTGAGAAACTTGCTTATGAGAAGTCATCTCGTCCTTCCTTGAGGATTTGCCATCATCTGCTACCTTAAATGGGCTTACTTGGATCAAATCAGTTCTCCCATTCTCATTTTGGACCATTTTTTCATTCTCCTCCCCTACGAAACCTGCATTCACATAAAATCCTCAAGTTTTAAAAAACAAAAGGTTGTTTAAAATCAATTTTCCCTGTTGATTTCTCATGATACTTTCACTTTGTGTCTCATCATCATATTTTTTTTGTAGCTCCCTTTGCTACTATAGACATTGCATAAAATTTTCAAGACTCTTAAACATACTCTTATTATCCTCATCCTCTTCTCCCTCTAGTTCACAAGTACGAACTACTCCAACTTCAAACTTCACTACTCTAAGCTCTTCCTTTCTTAAAGAAGCATTTGTAGGTGCTTCATCTTCTTCCCTATATTTTTAGGGATCTTATTCTTGAAATTTTTTCTTATGATAGGAAATCTATGCTTTTGGTCTTCCTTCTCCCTCTCTTGCAGTAACATACTTATCTCACTATACCATTCCTTCAACTCAACAATCTCTCTGTCAAACTCTACTTGTTTTAAATCTCTTCTCCTGGAGCCTACTACTTTGACATCCTTCTTATGGCTTCCTGCCTTGGAATATTTACCATTATTCTTGTGTATTTTCACTAAACTCTTCATATGACCATCAATGGTCATATTATTGAGCTTCTCCATGTTCTCTTGTGGGCGAAAACTCATCCCTGTAACAAGTATACTCTCACTTGTTATCTGAAAACCTCACCTCCACTTGTCTGTTGGTATTCTTATGGCTCCCTCCTCTATAACCTCTCGAGAAGCCTTTGCTCCTCTCTGTATTTTTCACCTTGCTCACTTCTTAAAGTTATCTCCTCTTGAGCACCTCCTCTATCCCGTTCACTCTTCAACGACAACTGGGTTTTCTTATTTTATTTCATCCTTTCTTGCTACAAGGATTCTCTTCCCGTTCTCTTGGGAACTTTTTTGGTTCTCTACAACTATTTTTGGTTGTAGTTATGCCATCCACATTGTTTCTACCTACAATTATCAATTTTCCTGGTAAAATTATATAAACTTAATGACTAGTTACTTGTCAGTGTTTCCTTCACTTTTGAGATATTTGTATCTTAGGTCTCTTCCCGCTCTACACTTGGTTGGTATTTCTCCTTCTTCTTCTAGCTCTACTCTTTACTGAAAAATTAGTTAAATTTTGAGGTCAGAAATGGACCTCAAAACAAAAATTTAAAACAAATATAAACTTTATAAGAACTAATGAGATTCAATATGATGATGTCAACCATGGGGGATGATTCACCATTTTTAGGATAAAGATTAAAAATAAAAAAACTTGTATTTTCAACTTATCTCCCTACGATTTCACTCAAATTTCAAGTGAAAGCACTCATGACAGGCCCTACTACATGAAAATTGAGAAATACATGAAAAAACATATATGATTGCAATCACATTTTTTCGTGTATTTCATATTTTACGTGTAGTAGGGCCCATCAAAATTATGAAACAAGGGTAATCCTTCGATGAAAATTTAAATTTTACATCTAACAAGTGCTCCTCCTTGAAATTTGGGTAAAATAAAAGGGAGATAATTTGAAAATATGAGTTGAAAAAATAGTTTTTTTCTTTTTTCCCTCCAAAACTTGATGAGGTAATCTAATCTTTTTTTTTTTTTCCAATATTATTTTATAATATTCCTTAGGAGTCCCATATTAAACCTAAAAATTTATCTAATGTTTCTTCATTGTGTTGTTCTAACAATTTTGTGCCCTAAACTTCTCTCTTTGAGTAGTTCCCCTCTTTTCTCCTTGACTTGTTTCCTCTACAGTCGCTTGTTGAGTTCTTCCTTCTTAGTTGTCCCTCTCTCTCTAAGGTTCCTAAATCTTCCTCCAGTTTTTATGTGCTTCTCCTCTCTCTTCAATGAGAAACCATCTTCAAGTTCAGTGCCTCTTCTCAAGAAATATTTGTAAGGATTTTGACTCTGCAAACTTCTTACCCTTTCTCTTTGTTTACTACTCCCAAAGATTAACCTCACTCTAATACCTTGTTCACGCAATCCAAATGTTGTGTTGGACCCCTTTTTACTTTTTCTTTTTTTTTGGCTGCAATGTGTCACAATGGCTCTTGACCTTGCTCCTATGATGGGGAAATTACCATTGGTTTTCCCTACATATAGGCCAAATACCAACCTTCACAAGCCTGTGTTATATTTCCAAGTCCCCCTTTATATTTCTTATTACAAAGAAGTAAAACCTAACAAGGTTTCACAAAGGGTGGGGATTCGTGGTTTTATTCAAAATTTGAAACACCGAATAAATATTAGGCCTGACTAAGGGTTCCACCCTGAGCCATGCTATCAATTTTGTTGGGTCCCACCCCAAGTTGGGGATCAAGGTCCCGATAGCGGAAAGGTTAACCAAAATTTTTAGAAATGCCAAATGTCCAACTTGCAACATATCTAAGAATGAAACAAAGGTCTAAATAAACTCAAAAAAAAATAGAGACATCGTCATTTAAAAAGCTGATAAGGGTAATGCAACAATAATTATGTATAGAATTGAATATATATAAAAAAATATGGAAGAAAGCCTAAACCAAAGCGGCTACTATAAAATTATTAATAAAGACCCTAGTTTTGGACAGGGTACCAATATGTATAGCATGTTGGACAAGGTACACCTATGTCTAATTTTTGGTAAACAATATGCATTTTGAGGAGTAGAGCGCGTTGTGCGCAGATGTCTAAGAGTCATATGATCCAGATTTTATGCAGGAACGCAACAGAATATAGAAATAACCATAAACATAGAGATGCAGCGAAAATAATGCGTCATTTCATTAATATCAAATAACAGAAATATGCTTATAGACATAATGAAAAAAAAATAGCTAGGGTGCTGGTAGCGAATCTCTGAGAAGATATGTGGTGGCTATAGACCTCTGAACTGTGTTACAATGAGGCTCGAGGGCCTATTTATTATTGAGAAACAATGGAAAAATTGAAATGTCCAAAAACCTAACTCTAGGAGATGAAGCGCCAAAACTGTGGGTCCCGTTCGGGTAAATTGGTGTTTCAACTTCCTGGGGACGTAAATTTGGCATCCAATCTCTGTTTGACGTGCTCACTAGCTCGTTAGAAAGATATATCCGAGGAGTACAACTTTCGATGTGAGCAACTCTTGGTTTTCCCAAAAAACGGCGTTTAGAGCCTCAAAACGACTCTGGAAGTTCAGGACCCGAAAAAATGCTAAAAATAGTAAGTTGTGCTGCAACTTAAAAACTGAACGAACTAGTGTTGGGGGTTCAAATGGAATAGGTGGGTGACCACCAATATCCACTTGGATCATTAAGGCCCCAAAACGGCTCAAGGAGTGCAAGGCCCAAAAACCTACTAAAAATAGTAAGTGGTGTTGAATGTGAAAAGTTGCAAGAATTGATGGTGTGGGTCCAAATGGATTAGGTGGGTGGCCACCAATATCCACCTGGATCATTCCTCCCTCCTTAGGAAGCAATGGTCCCCATTTCATTGAGATCCTCCCTGAGATGAAGCAAATTTTGTTGAACTGGGTATTAGATTTGTTGAAGATGTCATGGACCTGTGGGCAGACATGCTGGATGCGTTTAGTAAGTTTGGTTTCTTTACCAGCTGCAACATCAGGCGGTGGTGCGTTGGGGGTTAGATCAATGGAGTGCTTGTCTTGACAGTGTAGAGGAACCTCTGTGAGTGAGGAGAAAATGTCCTTGTATTCCTCCATGAATTTTTCCATCTGCTGCAGCCGTGTAGGGGAGCCCTATTTCGAGGCTGTGGCCATAATATTCTTCTTTCCCTGTGAGCGAGTTGTAAGGAAAATCAATTTCCTAGTTTGGGAAACAATCTTACTACGTTGTTTTGCAGTAGTCAAAGAGATGACAGGAGGCTGTTCTACCTCTGGTATCTTGTACAAGTTATTTCCCAAAGTAATAATAACAGCTTGAGGCCTAGACTGATACACAGCATGTCACCTCCACAAGTATGGTTGGCCCAATAATACATCAGCTACATCAAGAGGAGCAACATCACATAATACCTCATCCATGAATGGCTTGATGTTGTACGGAAGGTGGCACTGTTGGCAGATGCAGATATCTCTCCCTAGGTGAAGCCACCCAATGGTATATGGCTGCAGGTGTGCTATGGTCGGTAGGCCGAGCAGTTTCATGACTTCTGCTGAAATGAGGTTCTTTTGGCTTCCGCTATCGACAATAAATTGCAGCGGAGAACCCTTCACCCACATTTGCGAATGGAAGAGGCGCTCCCCCTCCTCTAAATCCTCTGGGTCCTCCCTCTGGATCTTGGTGGTGGCAAAAATGGCACTAGGATCCGAATCAATGATCTGCTTCCCTTTGTCATTGCCTTTGTTTGGTTCTGTCTTAGGATCAGAAAATGCATCTTATTCGGGTGCCTTTAGTTCGACCACCCGTGACTGTCTGGCCCGACACTCGTTTGTGTTGTGAGTGGGGCTGTTATGAAATTTAAACCACTTCCCTGTGTCCTTCTTTTGATTTGTGGTGTTGTTCTGAGTCGCAATGCTTTGGCCTTGCTCCTTGTTCTTCGGTTCGGGGGCACCTTTCGGATTCGAAGATCCAAAGTCTCGCTTCTTCTACTTAAATTTATGCTCGATCTTGGCAGCATAGCGATATGTCATGCCAAGCGATGTAATGTCGAGGAACTCCATTTCCTCCTGAATTTGTTTGTGTATAAAGTCGCGGTACTTGAGCACCAAATGTCTCTCTGAATATTTAATACCCAAATTTGTGCGCAGGGTATGGAACAGATTCGTCAGTTCGTGCAGATCTTGATCCCTTTGTTGTTGCAGCGTGGTCCATTGGATGTATTTGTCCTCATAGCTCCCCATGGGGTAATATTTTTCCTTGATGCCATCTCGGAAGGAATTCCAAGTGGGTGTGGCCGAGAACAAAGAGGGTTCCCCTTCGTCCTCTTGCTCACGGTAGGTGTCCCACTAGTCTTTGACATGGGGGGCAGCTTTGAGGAGTGAAAAAATAATCTCTTCTTGGTCAAAGAAATCATGGACCGAGAAATACCCTTCCAGCAAATTCAACCATCTATCTATGACGTCTGCATCTATTTGGCCTTCAAATACAGGAATATCAAAGTTTACCTATACCTTGAAGGGAGTGGCGCCTCCAGAGTGGTTATTGGATGCAAATGCACTGTAGGTGGGTAGTCGTTGAAGGATCTGAGAAAAGTTATCCATCATCACGTTCCATTGTTTCTCGAGGGCCTCCTCGAGAAATATTTTGATAGGATCTCCTGCTCCCTCGTCTTTCTTTTCTTCCGCCATGGGAGGTAGTTGGGGTTTGCGAGGCTAATCTTGTAAGGGTTCAACCAGATTGAGCCTTAACTCCTTATACCCTGACTGCGTTGGGGACATGCAAAGAAAAACAAAGAAAGAGCAGACCACTCTGATACCACCGATCTAGATTTTATGCAGGAACGCGATAGAATACAGAAATAACGATAAACATAGAGGTGCAGTGGAAATAATGCGTCATTTCATTAATATCAAATAACAGAAATATGCTTAAAGACATAATGAAAATAAAATAGCTAGGGTGTTGGTAGCGAATCTCTAAGAAGAGATGTGGTGGCTACAAACCTCTGAACTATGTTACAATGAGGCTCGAGGGCCTATTTATTATTGAGAAACAATGGAAACCCTGAAATGTCCAAAAACCTAACTCTAGGAGATGAAGCGCCAAAATTGTCGGTCCCATTTGGGTAAATTGGTGTTTCAACTTCCCGGGGACGCAAGTTTGGCATCTGATCTCTGTTTGACGTGCTCAATAGCTCGTTATAAATATATATCCAAGGAGTACAACTTTTGATATGAGGAACATCAGTTCATGGATCCATGTTGCTCCCAGTTTTCCCAAAAAACGTTGTTTAGGGCCTCAAAACGACTCCGAAAGTTTAGGACCCAAAAAACTGCTAAAAATAGTAAGTTGTGCTGCAACTTAAAAACTGAACGAATTGATGGTGGGGGTTCAAATGGAATAGGTGGGTGACCACCAATATCCACCTGGATCATGAAGGCCCCAAAACAGCTTCGGGAGTGCAAGACCCGAAAACCTGCTAAAAATAGTAAGTGGTGCTGAATGTGAAAAGTTGCAAGAATTGATGGTGTGGGTCCAAATGGATTAGGTGGGTGGCCACTGATATCCACTTGGATCATCATAGGGTCTTTGGGGTAGGTCAAAGCCCCTTATTTTGTAAAAAGGATGGGAATATTTTGTATACTTTAAGCTCCACCCATGGTTTTAGGAACATGGTATTGTAAAAGGAAAAACTATATGAGTATAGGGATTTATTTTGGATATAGAATGCATATGGATGTAATGTTCGACCTGAATTGAGTCTGCATTCTATCTGTTTTATGCGAAATAAAATATTCCTGCAACTGTGTGCATGGAAACCTTAGAAATTTTGAAGCTAAGTGCGCAGACACCTATACTATGTGTGTGGAGGGAAGTAAGTGTTGTATTAAGTAGATTTGTTGAATGGCATCTGTATATTTAGCATACTGGTTCAGAGAAGCTCTGAATAAGCCTAAAGTAAGGATAATCCCTAAATTCACACTCCATAGCCCCTCTCAATGCAGAAACTTGGTTCTAGCATCCCCTAATATTTCCTCAAGTGAGACTTCAGTTTGCGTAGAAGATCATTGCCGAAAGGGCCGGTAATAGATGGTTTTGTTGGTTCACGTAGCCATCTCTTAACTTGGGTCTAGGCCCTTTTAATCCAATAGATGGTTCCATTGTCAGGACCGAGATCTGAAGACTCAGGGATATGTGGATGTGGCATCTGACTATAAAATAAATTCAAGATTGGGTATCCCTGAAAGAGCGAGAATTTAATGTACAAGAAAGCAGAAATCCACACCTGTCGACTTAAAAGTGGTTGCAAAAATATATTTTCACATATCAGCACAAGATATTTTTCTCATCATTCGCTAACGAGTTGCATGAGTGGCTATTAATGCTAGATGAGAATAAGACCTGTTTTAAGCACGCCGAGCCTATTGTGTGGAACCAAAGAAAATTAAGCAACTCAAGGAGACTAATAACAAGATATCAAGACTGGTTGATTATTGGATCAATAGTATTATTGGAGTCTTTAGTTCATTATTGATACATTTGTATCTTACAGCGAAGTCGAGCGCAAATTTTTCAAAGGTTCGCGATGTAAGTACTTAAAATCATTAAATCTCTGGATTAAGATGCTTTTATTTGAAAAAGGTGTATTGTGCATGGAATCAGATTGATGTTTGGGGGACGTAAATTTGGATCTACGTGAAGTGGTAAAATATTTAGGGTAGAGCGTGATAAGTAAGTCGATACTGAGTATAGTCCGTTTCTTGGATCTGAAAATGAAGAAGCAAAAAGTAACCTCTCAACCCCTAGAAGTGTGTCGCAGTTAGTATTTAGAGATCATCAGAGTGCCTCTTTGATTCCCAAGCCCTCTACTCCCATCACAAATCATCCGCATCCCCATACGGTCCCTCCACCTCCACCTCCACCTCCACCCCCACCTCCCTTGTTTAGCATGGCTTAGATAACGAAGATGCATGTTTTTAAGGGTTAGGGATCATAGGATCTCAAGAAATTTTGGTTTGTTGCAAAATAAGTATGGAGATTGCAACAAGTCATGAATTAGGATATGAATAAAGCTCAGGTTGTCACAACGATGGAGGAAATGGCATTGTCTTGCTATATGAAGTACTCTATGACACATCAGAATGCCACGTTGGATCATACAAAGGCAGCGATGAATGCAGAATTTAAGAAGCCAAAATCACAGCCACAATGTATTACAAAGATAAAATAAATTAAGCAATTGGTAACTGAATCTGTGTGGGAAGTAGCAAAGATTCAAGATGTTTCTAAGCCAAATCAACTTCCAAATCCCCAATGATCAGCACAAAGAGTGGTTTATAGTTGCGTTATTACCACATCTCAGAATACCATTATCACAACAAAATATTCCAACCCAAGCTGAAACATTGGAGATTGCAATGAAACTAGAAGCTT
This sequence comes from Pinus albicaulis, assembly GCA_034641835.2. Taxonomy (NCBI): domain Eukaryota; kingdom Viridiplantae; phylum Streptophyta; class Pinopsida; order Pinales; family Pinaceae; genus Pinus; species Pinus albicaulis. The sequence continues at coordinate 11,844 of JAXQQM020083234.1, forward strand.
CGCCCATAGTGGATACCAATATAGGGGTTCAACAGATCCAGAACCAGTTGGTGAGCTTATATATGGAGCTGCAAGACTTGAAGAAAGGAAAATAAGTGTGACCTGACATGAGATCAGAATTTTTGGCTATCAAATGTAAGGTGGAAGGCCATTATAAAGATCAGTACCCTGTATTTAGAGACTACATCAACAATGGTGCACCTAACCTGTTGAGCCCAGGAAAAAGTGTATGGTGTGACTTGTGTAAAATATCACTTCAACACCCCACAAAATGTTGTTATTTGGTGTAGAATAATGTGCAGATGCCGAAGAAATTGTTTTGTAAGTTATGTAGCTTGGTAGGACATGATGACAAAAATTCTCGCAACTATGATTTGATGATGTAGCAGACTCCTGGGGCATACCGATTGCAAGTCACAAGGACGCGAAAATCATGGTTCGCCCATAGCACGTGGAGGATACCAAGGGAGAGGACATGGACAAGGAGGAGGCATTGGGCGAGGTCGAGGTCATATTATATGCTATAACTACGTTCAACCTAGACATTTTTCCAGGGATTACCAGAATCTCACTGCCCTCTCTTGTAAGTGTTGTTGAGCATTTGATCATGAGATAGAATATTGTGCCGCATTATTGGCTAAAATGCAGGAAAATTGAAATCAGTAGCCTTCTTAGAACCTGAAAATGATGAGAGCTAAAATGCGTGAAGAAAATCAAAGTGTCAACATAGTAACGAGAAGTAGTGCAGATACAGGAGAAGACAAAGTAGAAGAAAGGAAGCCTATGGAGGATACATGGGTCAGGAAGGCTGGAGAAAATAATACAGGGTTCAATGTGCAGCAAGAAAGGGAAACCTTCATGGAAGCGAAGAAGAGTTTTATGGAACCTGGAACTTTGACATTGATGGCGTAGATGCAGTTAATGCCACAAAATAATAAGCCCAAGATGGTTACTGCAATAAAGGAATTTGATCTGAAAATTCTGAAATCATTTCTGCAGACATGTATGAAGTTGCTAAGGGATCAAAAATCTGTAGAAGGATTGCAAAAATTGATTGAAAACTGCGTTGGCAAGGCGGAACCCCAACCTAAGCAGCGCGCAATAAATAAAGTATATAGAAATAAGAAGAGAACCTACATAGAAATATGGTTAACTGCGCAGATAGGAGATTACTAAATGGATCAAGTAATTATTTATTTAGGGTAACATGCAAATGTATTGCCAAAGCAGACATGGGAATGTATGGGGCGACCAAAGCTACAGTGGTCACCGATTTAGCTGAGAATGGCCAATCAACAGAAGAAAAAAAAATTCCTTTGGGCCGATTGCATGGCGTTGTCGTAGATATAGAGGGATTAAGTGTGTTGTCAGACTTTGAATTCATAGATATTGTAGACGACAACAATCTATATCTGGTGTTACTTGGATTCGATTGGGCTTATGATATGGACATCATAATCAATATCAAGAATAGAAAGATGGTATTTGAGAATAATGTTACAAGGGTCGTTATTCCTTTGGACCCCTCTAAAGAAGAGTGATATGCAGAACCAGTCCATAATGAATATGGTGATGCAGATATTGACAATATCTATAAGTTGATTGTGCAGGATGAATATTGGATCAACCCCACTACAGATGGTGTTAGTGCCAGTATTTGCATCCTGCCATCAGTGATCAAAAATCCTCTTTTCATATCATTTTAGGGGTCCCACTTAGAAATTTTTTATCATTCACTAGGTCATGGAAAAAATTAGTCATTAATGGTAGTCCTAGTCCAAAAACATCACTCTTTCTCAAAATCGATTACTTGTTGGCATCAAGTTTCATAGCTTGTTGATCATACACCATTCATAAAGTCAATATTAGTCATGTCATCTTGAAATTCAATTTTTCAACGTTTCATTAGGTCACTAGGGTTTCCAAGGTCCAATGAAACTTCATTTCCACTGCATAAGACCAACAAGTAAAGGGTGATCCAATAAATTTGTAAAATTTCTTTTAATATTGTAAAATACAAGAACTCTAAACTGTGAGACGGACCTGTAGGGCGTTTACTGAGATATTTCACTAAAAGAGGATGAGATCCTGAGGTCCTGCCCTTTCCATACTCTGGCCTAAGAGTGTGGGAAACATGTCATGGGTAAATCAAGATGCAAAGGGAATAAATAATGATTACAGACATACAATAGGATGCCAGATATTCAAGAAATAAGAGAGCACTGAGCCATTTTATTAAACTAAAAAATGTGTGCTGAGTACAATAGGCGATCAAGCAATAAAATTTGCACAAGATTTATTCTCGTAATGCTATTGTGTTTCGGGACCGTGTTGCATGGTAGTTGTGACTCGTATCTCGCGTTCCAATGATGAAAAACGATTGTCGCTATCCGTAGGGGCCCCTTATGGATCTCTGCGCTTCCTCCAGCTTAATCATGCCTCTCCTCCGGCTAGGATCCTGCACATAAAATCACCCGCCGATCCCGTAACTTCCCTGCCCGTATGCACCGTTATTCTCGCTTATCTCTTACCCACAATCTTTCAAGAATACACCCAGAGCTTCCCAACTACGGACCGCATCCTTCTGCGCATCCAATGAATGTGTGGATCCTCCACAAGTGTGGCGTGGTTAATAAACACGTTGATCCTTAAAAAATACAACGGATCGTTCTTCCTACACAAATGCTGACGGAACTACCTCACCCGAGCAGGCACTCGAAGTCCCTTGGGGCTGAGGGCGAGATCTTCGATGGGAGACACTCAATGCGGTAAACAGTGCTACAGAAAGGCTAAACAGCCAGTGTCCTCAGTAGTCACAATGACCAGATTCTATACATAAATTCTCCATGATCCCCCAATGAAGACATTATCTCCTTAATATAGCGTTTGGCTACTCTTGAATCCTTCGGCCGCCTCAACCCATGATACCACGGTAGTCTTATATGCTGCGTGTGCCTCCCCTCCTGATACCATGGTATTACCTCTTTTCCGCGTTCCCAATTCAGCTTCCCTCCGTAATTACCACGTGCGTCTTATTCGTGGCCCCCTTTTACTCACGTTTTATTCATAATCTAACTACGTTTATTCCTAAGCTAGCCACTTAAGGAAAAAATGAAAAAAATTGAATATTCCAATTAGCTATTGCTAATTGGGAATATTACAATCTCCCCCCGCAGAGTGTTGCTTGTCCCCAAGCAACTGTAGTGATGGATGCTGCAAGATTTTCTCATTCTCCCAAGTTGCATCCTCATCCGGAAAATTATTCCACCTCACCAAGAACTCCCGGATGGTTCTGTTTCGTAGTTTCCTTTCCCTGGCATCAATAATCGCCTCGGGCTGTAATACCAAATGTCCTTCATCATCTGTAGGTGGTAGCTCCTTTGTTACGGTCACCTGCTGCCCCAATGCTTTCTTCAGACATGATACGTGAAAAATATTATGAATCTTGCTGCCTTGGGGTAGCTCCAACTCATACGCAACTTGTCCAAATCTGCGTATCACCCTGTATGGCCCATAAAAACGAGGTTTGAGCTTCTCAGCTCCCTTCTGTTTCAGTGATTACTGTCGGTATGGCTGTAAACGTAGGTAGACCAAGTCTCCTACCTCAAATTGTCTTACAATCCGTCCCTTATCGGCATACCACTTCTGCTGGTTCTGCATTGTAGCCATGTTATCCTTAAGAGCACAGAGAATGTCTTGAATCTCCTGGATCCAATCTTTGGCTCTCGGAGCCTTGCTAGCACCCAACATCATATCAACAAAAGATAAATAATGGTACCCATACAAAGCATAGAATGGTGTCATACCGATGGACATATGATATGTGTTATTGTAACAATACTCCCCTAGATGCAACCACTTCAGCCATGCTTTCTACTGCTCACTAACATAGTTACACAAGTATCCCTCCAGCCACTTGTTAACTATTTCAGTTTTCCCATCTGTCTGTGGGTGATAGCTGGTGCCTGGTGTCAGCTCCGTCCCTACCAACCGAAAGAGCTCCTGCCAGAATTCGCCCATAAAGCGACTGTCCCTGTCACTGATGATGGTCTTGGGAAGACCATGTAACTTGAAAATCTCTTTAAAGAACAGCTCCGCCACCTATGTTGTTGTGTAGTGTGTGGATATGGCGAAAAAGTGTGCGTACGTTGTCAGCCGATCAACGACGACGTATATGCAGTCCTTGCCCTGCACCGTGGGCAACCCTGTGATGAAATCCATCGAAATTCTCTCCCATTTCCCCTCTGGAATGGGAAGAGGCTGCAACAAGCCTGCGAGATGGTTCATCTCCCCCTTCTTTCGCTAGAAAAATTCGCACTCCCTGATATGCCGGAGCACGTCCTCCTTGAGGCCTTTCCATGAGAACCTCTCCCGGATGGCCCGGTAGGTTTTGTTAAACCCCTGATGTTCGGATAATGGTGAGTCATGAGATGCCTGAAGTATCTTCTCCTTGAGCTAGGAGCCCTCCGTTAAGAAAATCCTATTTCTATAGTAGATGATTTCATCTATCACCCTATATCTGTTGTCGGTCACCTGACCATCCAGAACCTCACATGCAAATCTATCCTTGGAGTACTCCACCAAGAGTCGAGCCCTCCAATCTGTATCCAGGCTCATCAGAGACAACGTAGTTGGTCTACGCGAAAGTGCATCGGCTACCACGTTATTCTTCCCTTTGAGATATTCAATGTCAAAGTCATAGGCCTGGATCTTGCTGATCCACTTCTGCTGCCTTTCTTGTAGCTATTTCTGCTCCAAAAAGAACCTAAGGCTGTTGTGATCAGTCCTTACTCGAAACCTATTGCCCACTAAGTACTGCCAGAATTTGGCCAATGCATGCATAATGGCCAACATCTCCTTGTCATATATAGGATACAACCGCTCATGAGGAAGGAGCTTTCTGCTCTCGAAGGCTATAGGGTGGCCTCCCTGCATCAAGACTGCACCGATCCCTTCTCTTGACGCATCACACTCCAAAACAAAAGGCTGTGTAAAATCTGGCAATGCAGGCACTGGACCGCTGCTCATAACCTCCTTGAGCCTGTCAAAAGCCCGTTGTGTTGTATCCAACCAACTGAATGCCCCCTTCTTTGTCAGATCTGTAAGGGGTACCGCAAGCTGAGAGAAATTCTTGACGAACTTCCTATAATAGGTGCAGATGCCAATAAATCCTCGAAGCTCCGTCACGTTTCTTCGCTCTGGCCAGTCTCTGATGGCCCTGATCTTCTCCTCGTGGACCCTCACTCTGTCCACTCCTATGATGTGTCCCAAATACAACATCTCCGTCATCCCAAACTCACACTTGGAGAGCTTAGCATAGAACTGTTGCTCCTCCAAGATATGCAATACTGCCTCTATATGCTGGAGATGCTCCTCCCAAGTCCTGCTATATATCAATATATCGTCGAAAAAGACCAACACAAACTTCCTCAGATGACTGTGGAAGATATGGTTCATGCATGACTGGAAAGTAGCTGGGGCGTTAGTTAGTCTGAAAGGCATGACCAAAAATTCAAAGTGGCCATAATGGCACCTGAAAGCGATCTTGGGGATGCCCTGTTCCCACACGGGAATCTGGTGGTACCCAGATCTCAAATCGATTTTTGAGAAGAACTGAGTTCCTCTTAGCTCATCCATCAGCTCGTCAACCCGCAGTATGGGGTACCTGTTCTTCAAGGTCTTCTTATTTAGGGCCCTATAATCAATGCACATTCTCAATGTGTCGTCCTTTTTCTTCACCAACACCACCGAAGAAGCACAAGGACTGGTGCTAGGCCGAATATGTCCAAGAGCCAGCAACTCCTGGATGGTCCGCTCAATCTCATCCCGATAAGCCTTGGGGTGCCTATAGGGTGTGGTAATAACGGCCTGGACGCCCTGTTCTAACTCAACAGTGAGCTCAAACCCCCGATCTGGTGGTTGTCCAGGCGGTATCTCTCCAAATACCGTCTCATATTTGTCGAGGATGGCCTGTATATCTGGATGAACTTTCTGCCTGGTAGCCCCTGCCACTGATGCCTGCAACTCAACTGCCCACTCTATGTCTCCCTTCCAGAAGTCTGCCTCCATCCGGTGAGCCGAAACAGTGTGAGGTGGGTAGGTGTGCATCCCACGTATCTTCTCATGCTTCCCGGTCTTCTTGTCATCCCATTCCATCTCCAAGGCCTCCCAATCTGTGGTGACTTTTCCCAAAGTAATCAGCCACTGTACACCCAATACCACATTGGTGTCTGGTATGTTAACCACGAAAAAGTGGTCGGTTACTGTGTAGGTTCCCATCGTTACAGCCAGTTCTAGAACATACCTGGCACACTGCATTGTCTGATCGCCTGGGACAAATACTGAAAATCCGTCGAAGCTCTCTGTCGGTATGCCTCTCCTTTCGACCATTTGTGCATCGATGAAGTTGTGGGTTGCCCCACTGTCTACTAGGATTGAAACTCGCTACCCACGTACTGTCCCTCGGACTCGTAGTGTCAGATACTTGGGTACTCCTCGTAATGTTGCAAGGGTCCCCCCTGTGGGTGCAAAGGCTGTACCTCCTGCCCCTGAAGGTGGGGGTGGCGAATGATCTTGCTTCGTCTGACTGTCTCCTGCCTCCCCATCCTCATACTCATCCTCTTCTTCGCTACTCTCGGAGAAGACCTCAATAAAATGTGCCTTGCCAGCAGCACATCTGTGTCCTGGTGCCCATGGTCCCTGACAGGTAAAGCACAACCTCTTCTTCTTCAATTCCCTTCGGGCATCATCATCGAGCTGTACCCTCCCCTGATTCCCTTTTGGGGGCGGAATCCTTACATCCTCCCCTTTGGCTGGAAAGCCGGTTTCTGGGGGTAAGATGTCTTGGTCCGGGGTAAGGCATCCTGCAAATCCCTAGTCCTGCCAATGGCATCCTGGAGTGTGGCTGGTCTAGTGGATCTGACTAGTCCTCGAAGTGGCTCTGTCAACCCTTCCACAAACATGTAGATCATCCGTGCTGCGGATAGATCTGGCACCATTACAGAAATCCTTAGGAAATCTGCAATATACTTTTCAGGACTCCCGATCTGTTTGAGCCTTGTTAGTTCAACAAAGTGCTCCTCTGGTTCCTTTCGGTCGAACCTCTCAATCAGTGTCCGAGTGAACTTGGCATAGGTAGTCACGGAGGAATGCCCAAGCGTCACCCTTCCATGGAACCACCAATCCTGAGCCTCACCCTCCAAATGCAGCGTGGCCACCTTGATGGCCTCTGTTTCTGCCATCTAGTTGAGCTGGAAATATACATCCAGCTTCTCCACCCAAGACTTTGTCGAACTGTTTGATGAACCATCAAACGTAGGCAAATGGAATCGGCTTGTTGTACGCTGGGTATCCCCATCATGATAATGTCTGTGCCCTTTATGATGGTCGCGAGGTCTGCTGTCCCGCTTGATCTGAACAAAGTCTTTAAATAAAATGGCATCCCTGAACTCTTGCCCAGTTGCCTGGTACTCAGCAAAATACTCACTTATACGGTCTGGTTCTTCTTGTGCTCCTGACCCCATATCTGTACTCAGAAAAGTGGGCATAGTAGCACGAACGGGGGCATGTGATGCTGGGTATGGAGCGGCAACCTTCTCCTGCAAATGGTGGGATGTGTCCGACCCCTCATCAACATGGAAACCCTTTGGGATTTCATGATGTCTAGCTTCCACAGCCGTGAATCTTTGGCCCATTACTTCTATCTGCTTTGCTAGATCCTGCACTGATTTGAGGAGTGCTTCCCCAAACTGTTTTGCATCGCTATCATCCGCCATTGACCCTCTCTTCTCTGCTTCTACCGCAGACTCCTCCTGTTCTGTGTCAATTACCCGAACGCAATCTCCTTCTCCGTAGGTGTTCTTCAACCTGCGCTCAATATCTCTGTACTTCCTACCTCTGTGGCAGATGTAGGGTTTTTCTTCTGATGACATAAACCACTAGCTCCACAGGCTGAGCCAGATCTATGCTCTGAAACCACTGTAATATTCCCTTTCGGGAATATTTGTAAAACACAGTAAACTCTAACCAGAGATGGACTGGGAGGGCATTTACCAGATATTTCACCTCTGAAAAGAGGATGAGATCTGGAGGTTATCTGGCCCTTTCCAGACTCTATCTAAGAGTGTGGGGGAAACACAACAAGTGGTACAAAAATCAAGATGCAAAGGGAAGAAATAACAGATTGCAGACATACAATAGTATGCACAGATATTCAAGAAATAAGAGAACGTTGAGCCATTTTATTAATCTGAAAAATACAAAGGAGTACAATAAGTGATCAAGCATCTAAATTTGCACAAGATCTATTCTCAGAATGCTACTGTGTTTCAGATCTGTGTTGCATGGGATAGCTGTGACTCAGATCTGCGTTCCATCTGATGACAAACGACGGTGTCGCTGCCCAGATGGGCCCCCCTTATGGATCTGCGCCTTCCTCCAGTGAATCACACCTCCTCTGGCTGGGATCTGCAATATTAAAATCACCCGCTGATCCAGAGCTTCCCTCAACAGACGCGCTGTTATTCCTGCGCTTGATCTCTTACCCACGATCTTTCAAGAATACACCCAAAGCTCCCCAACTACGGACCGCGTCCTTCTGCGCATCCAATGAACGCGTGGACCCTCCTCAGGTGCGGCGTGGTTAATAAACACACTGATCCTTAAAAAATACAGCGGATCGTTCTTCCTACACAAATGCTGACGGAACTACCTCACCCGAGCAGGCACTCGAAGTCCTCTGGGGCTGAGGGCGAGATCTCCAAACAGAGACACTCAATGCACTAAACAGTGCTGCAGACAAGCTAAACAGCCAGAGTGCTCAGTAGTCACAATGACCAGATTCGAAATACATAAATTCTCCATGATCCCCCAATGAAGACATTATCTCCTTAATATAGCATTTGGCTGCTCTTGAATCCTTCGGTCGCCTCAACCAATGATACCACAGTAATCTTCCTTGCTGCGTGCGCCTCCCCTCCTGATACCATGGTATTACCTCTTTGCTGCTTGCCCAATTCGGCTTCCCTCCATAATTACCACATGTGTCTTATTCGTGGGCCCTTTTACTCACGTTTTATTCATAATCTAACTACATTTATTCCTAAGCTAACCACTTAAGGCAAAATTGACAAAAA
>JAXQQM020068138.1:0-77119 GCA_034641835.2 Pinus albicaulis
CTGTTCTCAGGTAAAGGAATAGAAGAGGAGTGTTACATTGACTATCTGAGTTGATTTTGAGAATATCCAAAACCAGGCTATTGCAACATGAATAATCTTAAGACCAAAAAACAATACACAGTTTTCCTTCCTTGACATTGTACACAGGTGCTTTCATCAAAACTTCCATACACTTATATTACACTCCCATGCTTTGCACAAGTATAAAACCGCTGCCACTACCTACCTCCCCTGTTGAATTTCATTGATATCAGTCAGCTGCCAAATATCGTCATCCCATAGAGACCCATGGAAGACCTCTGCAAAAACCTCGTTATAAGGGGTATTCTCAGGAATACCCTGAGAAGAAATGGCGGCCAGTCGAGAGGAGGCAGAGAGCTGCACCGGAAGGGTTATACAGGCCTGAACTTGTATTTGCAGAAAGCCGCATAGGAAGAGAAAAAGGCCATCATCTTGAAGATCTGGCCAGCCAGTAATTGCACGACTGAGTTGATGAGCTCCTGCGGGGTATGCGCAAAGAAATCGAACGAAGGACGGAGATTGTATAACCGAAGCGTTGAAGAAATATAAGCGGAAAAATTAAGGTGAAAAGGTGTATACGACGGAATGGTGTGTTGAACCAGAACCTGGACAATGAAACCTTGACCGAGGAACAATGAAAGTGGATTGCCGAAAACCACCCTGCCATTCCGCACCGCTTTTCCGGAGCAGGCGGTATTGAAGAAATCACAGCGATTCCATAGATTAAATGACACGTGGCTAGACCACTGTTTCAAAACCACCGGGTAAAACACACCTTCGCGCGTTATACATCGGTTGAAGATGCCGCGCGAAATGTGTACAGACCGTCGATCTGGAGTGTCACCATCGGACGGCGGACGCTTCACGAAGATGTGCAAAGTTTAATAAAAGAACACGGAGGTTAAGTAAGGTACAACGCGCTTGGTGATTGGTCTTTCGATTGTGTTGCGGGGTCCAGCGGAATCATATATAATGAGTTGGTTTATTACTGGTTCCAGCATATTGTGATCTCAATATAAGGTTCGATGGAGTATAATAGTTGAATATGCAAGTGGGACCATACGAATTATGATCCAGCCACGTAGTTAAAATACCGAGGTTTAATATGTGTGGAAGCCTTATTATCTGGTATAACATAGGACGGAATTATAAAATAAAAAGATTGTTGTTATATTATTTATCAAATTCTTCCAAATTGGTAAATAATTTAAAAATGTATTAAGGTTTATGAATCAATAAAAGTATGCCAATGGACATTTAGGCTCATTTCATATTTGGGTTCCTTATTTTTTCATTTTATATTCCGGTTCACAAATACATTGCAAAGTCTCCCTTTAACAAATGGCAAATCTGTCCATTCTTTTTATAGCAAAAAAGTGGTGTAAAAGTGATGAAATAAAGTTCAATAAAAATAATTAATTATATATATATATATATATATTTTTTATTATAAAATATGAAAAAAATAATTTCTTTAAATACTTTTAAAAAATGTATTTTTGAAGGTATATTTTTAAATTAATTAGTCAAAAGAAATTAATAAATTATATAAATTAAATGATAAAATAAATACATTTTAAAAATTGCTCTTTCAATAAATAAAGATTTAATATATTTTTATATTTAAATCATATTATAATTCTTTAATTCTTTAAGAATAAATTAATATTAATAGAATTAGAAATAAATGAAAAATAAAAATATCAATTTTATATTTTTAAAATCAAAATTATCAATTAAAAAAAAAAACATATATATGTTTTTTAAAGAAAAAAATTCTCAATTTTATTTAACTTGTAATAAGGAATAAAACTAGCTCAAAGCATTTGGTATTTTATTTTATTTTAAATTATTTATTTATTTTATTTTTACTTTCAAATCACAAATTTAACTTATCTATTTTATTTTTATTTCTAATTTTATCTTTATTTTATTCCATTTCTATTTATTCATCTTTATTTCTTCATATTTTATTTCTTGATTTTCTATTTAGTCCAAATTCATTTTTATATTTATTATTAAACAAAGCATGTACATGGATTCACTTGACACACTATTTAACATTTCGTTTTCTTTTTTTTCTTTTTTTTTCTCTTCTGTAACTAAGAATAAATTGAAAAATTTATCAAAATAAATATTCTTTGATATTTCTACCAAAACTTTAGCAATCAATCATGTTTATTGTTTTTATTATTCAATGCCATCTTGACGTGCCTATGAAACGTACATCGCATCTTTGAGCCCATTTCTTTGTCTTCGTTTTCAATTCAAACAAAAATTCAACTTCTATTTAAGACAAATTCAATTGTCTACGCATTATGTTTTACACATGTAAACAATCGTTTACTAATCTTTGATCTCAGTTTTAAGTTTCTTAATGTGTTTCACGAAGCAAAAACAAAAATCACCCCCCTTCCCTTGCCTCCTACTTCCTCGTGCCTTCCATCTCCACATCCTTGTTTCCTGCAACACTACCTCTACATCGCACTCAATTCATATGCATTTCTATCGGCGTGTCTTTGCACCCTTCTGGTGCAAATGCTAGTATAATTTGTAATATAAATTCTTCTTGCTTCACAATTTTCAAGTTCTGGTAGTAATTCAACTTTATATGCTCTTCAGTTTCAAGCTTTTTGCATTGAACCATGGTTGAAAATTGGATCCTTTTCTTGTGCAGCCTGTTGGGAGGATGGTTTTGAATAGAAACATTGATAACTTTTTCAATGAGAATGAACAGTTGGCATTTTGCCCTGGAGTTATTGTGCCCAATATCTACTACACCGATGATAAAATGTTCCAGACTCGAGTTTTCTCATACTCTGACACACAGAGGCATAGGCTTGGGCCGAATTACTTGCTGCTTCCTGTGAATGCACCAAAGTGTTCCCATCATAACAATCATCATGATGGTTTTATGAATTTCATGCACAGAGATGAGGAGGTATGTTACATGCCATTACTTCCCAGAGATGAGGAGGTATGTTACATGCCAGAGATGAGGTGAGCAAATGCTAAATTTGATCGGCTAGCCATATTTCTCCTTACTACAGGAATACAAAGCATGGATTCTACCCTAAAAATTAAAAATAAATAAAAATAAAAATTGGTTTTTCACTCGTGTGGCAATCTTGGCAACAAATACCGTTGGTAGCACCTAAAGGCTGTCCTGCTGTTACTTTCATTCCTCTATATCATACCCTAAGTTTACGACTTAGGAAAATATCCCCTAACACAAAAGGGTTTGTCACAAGCCTAATGGTTACAACACTAAGGCAAGGTGAGTAAAACACTTAATTTCCAAGCCCAGTTCCTCATTATTCCAGGAATATATCAATGGATGATTGACTGAAAACAGAAAAATTAGCGTGTTTGTTCTGCTCGCAACCTTGGTAATATATACATGAACAACGATGCCTTTATAGAGGATATGGCATGCATTTTAAACCAATTAAAATTTTAAAATTATATGGTAATTAAAAGTTGGCACTTGAGCACCTTATGCAGAATTTGAACAAGCATTGTTAGATAGCAATCAATTATTAAAATATTTGGCATATCATAACTGCCATTTTGAAATTTTCAATATGCATTGAGCTGCGGTAGGAATAACAGAATAACTATCAAGGCTATTTCCCAAGGGATAGCACCTGAACAAATATACCATTTTGAAGCACATACAAATGATAATAATAGAGGTGCCCGATATGTCAGGGTATTATGATATTCTCATATTTAACTTTCAGCAAGAGGCCGTGGAAGCAACAATAATATATTCACCCAATTTTTCTAGAGCATGAATGAACTGGTAATCGCCAATCCAATAAACAAACTATTTTGGATAAGAGCCTTCGAATTTCCACAAGTTCTATGAAGAGATCAGCACGATATTTAAATATTTCTCTACATGAATACACCACTGAATCCAGCTGGAACTGACTTCAATCCAGAGCTTTCTAAATCATCATGTTCAAGTAATTCAATGTATTCGATAAACTGCTCCTTGGTGGGATACGTGGGGAACGACATTAAAGGTAGCTCGCAGAACTGTTTGGGCAGGTGAAGCTTCAAACGGTTATAGGTTCTCTGTTGCCAAAGGGAAACAAGGCAGTCTGCTTTCTCCAGAATAACGCAGGAAATGCCCTGTTCTCGAAGGCAGGCTGCCGTGGCAAGCCCGGAGGGGCCTGCCCCTACAATTATAGGGCCATTCACCCAAACGCAGCGCTGTTTCTCCAACAAACTATCATGGGCCTCTTTGCCCCATCTCTCTGAAAAACAATAGGCATCACAGGCTAAATAGAAGAGTACTCACAGATTACAGAGACAACGCATAAAAATATGAATCAGATCTGATTTTGGAAGAACATCGAAGATGATGGAGTATAGCTGATGAGTTACGCAGTGGTGTTAATGACAGGGTAGGTGGATAGGCAGATAGGCAGGTGACATAGGGAAATCTGGCGAGGGACAGCTGTAGAGAACGACGAATCTCTACAGTGTTGCTACCAAAAACCCCACAATAGAACGCCTATCGGCGTAAATATAAAGGGGTGTAAAAAATGTTAATGAAAAAACAGATACCTACAATATATAGTGGAAGCAGGGGTTTTTTAAATTGGGAAATGCAATGGGTTAGTATTGGTAGGGGGTTAAATAAAGTGATTTTTAGAGGTATTTTCCAATATGTAGTCAAATTAAGGGTATTTTTTAGTATGCCATGAACGCACGTGCTATGCCATAGAAGAATGAGTGATACCTCATGAGGTTAAATAAAAAGAGTACTCAAAGTTAATTAAGAGGTCAAGACAAAAATCGAATCAGACCGATTTTGGAAGAACACCGAAGATGACATAGCCGAGGAGTCACCAGTTGGTGTTAATGATATGGTAGGTGGATATACAGACAGGCGAAAAGATAAAGGTGTGATATGTGAAATCATGACAAATGAGAGAACGACGAATTCCCACAAGAACATACCAAACCCTTACAATAGCGCCTACCGCAAATATAAGGTAGAAAATGTTAATGAAAAAAATGATACCTACAATATATAGTGAAAGTAGGGGTTTTTTAAATTGGGAAAATGCAATGGGTTAGTATTGGTAGGGGGTTAAATAAAGTGATTTTTAGAGGTATTTTCCAATATGTAGTCAAATTAAGGGTATTGTTTAGTATGCCACGAACGCACGTGCTATGCCATAGGTTAATTGAGTGACACCCCCGTGCCTTCGTTATGGTGCATGCATAACAATGAATGTCTCAAATGCTTGAACGTGTCGCCACCCTCCACCTTATTGCATGCGCCTGACCTGCTAGCCTTGCCACGCTTGTGGAGGCCAATGGGGTTATCCTTTACACCTACCATCATGAATTAACATGCGTGAGGCGCGTTGCCAGGTCACACCATGATTGGGGAAAAAAATGTATAACACCATTACCAAAACAATTATTTTCTTAAAAATTGTTAAATGTAATGAGAATAATAATATTGATACAATATTTTATTTTTTAACATTGATTAAGAGAAAAAAAAGTTAATGTAAAAAACATAAGAAATATACACCACAATTAATCGAATTTAAGCCTAAACATGAGTTGATACAATAATGGATAAATGCATTATGATTTCTAGAATTCAAATAAAATCTTCTTCTTTATTGATGTCACATAGAGGCACTGGAAAAAAAAGATCATATACTAAAAATCTTGAAGTTGATTGAGAAAAAGGAAATTCACTAGTAGATTATAAAGACTCTCTAGTGAGAAAATTGTGGTGTGAAAAGGTGAAAAGAAAAATCACTCCAAGAAATTAAATATATTTAAGTGAGAAAAAAATGTTGAGTAAGAATATCATGAAAATCTTGACGTTAATCGAGAAAAAGAAAAATACACTCGTAAATTATAAATATTATAAAGATCCTCTAGTGAGAAAATTATGGTGTAAAAAGGTGAAAGGAAAACTCACTCAGAGAACTTAAAGATCTTTACGCGAGAAAAAAATTGTGGAGTAAGAAGGCCATAGGGATTTTTCTAAAGGAGGCCATGTTGCTGCAACAAAGCATTTTTTTTTAGGAATTATAATAAAATAGGGTTTTTGTTTTTAGATATTTTTATACAACGGTTAACTCCTAAATATCTCAGTAATCTTAATTTATAAAAATGATGAAAGCCTGAATTATAACCAAAAATTGAATAATTAAGCTAAACTTTGAAAGCACGTTTATTAGTTGAATCTGTAAAGGCTATGTGGTGTAGTCTTACTGTGATTTGATTCTTTAAAAGTAGTTAGAATGTGCAATGCAATGTGAAACACTCAATAAAAAATTGGTTGGTTTGGATAAAAGAGAAAATCACTATGCCAATAAACTTTTATGTAATGCAATCGATCAAAGATTTAATTGTGTTGGCAAAAGTTAGGGTTTCTTTTCTTGTTGTTATATTAAATTGTATTAGTATAAAAAGTAAATTTAGTTAGTTAAAATTAAAGGTTACTTTTATATTTTAAAATTCCTAAGTTATTTAACGAGTCTCTATTTTGAAATAATATCTCATCAAAATCCATGACATTATAACTTAAATGATTAATATATAATTACAATAAGTTTAAAAATAAGATTATTCATAAATTAAAATAAATAAATGAGAATAACTGAGTGATTAAGGATTTTAAAATATTTTATAAATTTGATAGATAGAAAAGAAATGAACTAATCAATTTACTACTTTTAATTTTTTTTCGAATGTTTCAAAATTTGCAATCATCTAGTAAATAAGCCATTAATTTATTAAATTTTTAGAATATTTCAAACCTTCAATATATTAATTTTTTAGAATATTTCAAAATCTAGTCAATTTATTAAATTTCTAGAATATTTCAAAATCTTCACTGTAATAAATGAAACAATCAATTTATTATTATTTTTGAATATTTCAAATCTACACTATAAAAAATGAAACAAACAATTTACTAATTTTTTTGAATATTTCAAAATCTTGTACGAATTAAGCACAACAGAAACTAAATAAATTCACACACAGTGCAATTAAAATAGAGACATAATTTAACGTGGTTCACCCATCCAATCTAGGCTACATCCACCAAACATAATCGACTTTCTTATTCTTCAATAGGAGATTACAACAACAGATTTCTCACATCTGCACTTCCTCTTTCTCACCCTCATATCTTATTTTGCCTCACAGACTTACAATTTATAGATGTAGAGAAGAAACTGAATAATAAATATAATTCCATCCTATCACAACAAAATAGGATTAATTATCTCCTCTTCAAGATTTGATGCCATCAAATTAGCAACAAACAATTATTGTTGGCATTATCCATGAGATTTTAGCCAAAAAATAATATGAAAAATCTCAACAATCTCCACCTTGACAACAATTAGCCTGATACCTTGTTCTTGTTATTATTTTCATTTTTTCTACAAGCCAAGAGAAGCCAGACACCATTGTAGCTTCTCTAATAAAACTGGTTTCGTGAACATGTCTGCACAATTTTCCTTTGTATGTACTTTTTCAAGAGAGACTCCCCGTTCAATGATAACCTGTCTTACAAAATGGTGATTTATAGGTATATGCTTTGATTTACTATGATAGGCTAGATTTTTAGCCAAATGAATTGCACTTTGACTATCACAAAATAACTTTATGTTGTCCTGCAACCTACCAAACTCACCAAACAAACCTTTTAACCAAACCGCTTCTTTGCAAGCATGTGAAGCAACTATGTATTTTGCTTCTGTAGTGGATAAAGCAACAATGTTTTGTAGCTTTGACATCTAGCTAATAGCTCCATCTGCAAGAGTAAAGACATATCCTGAAGTTGACCTTCTTTTATCCAAATCACCTGCAAAATTGGAATCAACATATCCGCAAACAAGTTCGCTACTTCTGTTATAAGTGATACAATAATCACTTGTGCCTCTCAAATACCGAAGCACCCATTTCACTACTGCCTAGTGTTCTTTCCCTGGATTTTCCATATACCTACTGACAACCCCAACTGCATGTGAAATATCTGGTCATGTACAAACCATCGCATACATCAAACTTCCTACTACATTGGCATATGGTATTGGAGACATATATTCCTTTTCTTCATTTGTATTAGGACATAAACTTGAAGAAAGCTTAAAATGGGAAGCTAAAGGGACTGAAACTGACTTCACATTGTTCATACCAAACCTTAAGAGTATTTTCTGAATATACTTATGTTGTGATAACCACAGCTTACCATTGCTCTTGTCTCTGAAAATATCCATGCCCAAAATCTGTCTTGCTGCTCCTAGATATTTCATATCAAACGTCCTAGCCATCTGAGCCTTTAACCTGTTGATCTCAGTTATGCTTTTGCTTGCTAAAAGCATATTGTCAACATATAACACTAAGATAATGAATATGCCATTACTTAATTTCTTAAAGTAAACACAATGATCATATTCACTTCTTATATAATTTTGGCTCATCATAAAAGAATCAAATTTCTTGTACCATTGTCTCGGCGACTGCTTCAGACCATACAATGATTTCTTGAGCCTACAGACAAATTTCTTGTTGTGATTTTGAACAAACCCTTCAGGTTGTTCCATATAAATCTCTTCATCTAAATCTCCATGTAAGAATTCAGTCTTAACATCTAGTTGTTGTAATTCTAAATCAAGTAAAGCAACTAATGCTAAGACGATTCGAATTGAAACAATTTTAACAACTGGTGAAAATATCTCATGAAAGTCAATTCCTACTTTCTGAGAAAAACCTTTCGCAACCAGCCTCACTTTGTACCTCTCTTCTTTATCATCAACACCCCTTTTCAATTTGAAAACCCATTTACATCCTACAGTTTTTCTGTCTTTAGGAAGTTCTACGAGGTCCCATGTGGCATTCTTGTATAATGCCTTCATCTCATCCTTCATAGATTCTTTCCACTTATCACTGTTAGAACCTTCTACAACTTCCTGATAGCATAAAGGTTCATCATCATTAGCTGTTAAAGCAACTGAAGTAATATAATCATCATACCGTTTAGGAGGATGTCTGATTCTCGTGGACCTTTTTAAAAATGTTTCTAGTTCTTCCACAATTTTCTAATTACTATCTGTAGGAACTTCTTCATGATCTTCATCTGAAACTTGTTCATCTTTACTATCATCAGTATTTGAACTGGTTTCAAACTGAATATGTTGAAACTTAGGTACATTTTCCTGTTTCAATTTAATATCTACATCTGGATTATCGAGTGAAGATTCATTGAATTTAACATCTCTGTTAATGATGATCTTGTGAGTAGTAGGATCCCACAACCTGTATCCCTTAATTCCATCACCATATCCAACAAAGATATATCTTTTTGATTTAGGATCTAATTTAGAACGCTGATGTTTTGGAATTAGAGCATATGCATCACAACCAAAAAATTTCAGTTTAGAATAATCACAAGGATGACCCTTCCATACCTCTTGAGGAATTTTGCATCCTATTTCAGTTGATGGTGATCGATTTATCAAATAGCAAGTCGTAGATACTGCTTCTGTCCATAATTCCTTTTGCAAATTTGCGTTACTTAGCATACTTCTTGCTCTTTCTAAGAGAGTCCTGTTCATGCGTTCAACAACTCCATTTTGCTGAGGAGTATATACATTAAATCTATGTCTTTCGATCCCAAATTCCTTGCAATAATTATCAAATTACTTTGAAGTAAACTCACCACCATTATTAGTTCTTAAACATTTAATGGTTCTTCCTGTGATGTTTTCTACTAATGCTCTAAACTGCTTGAAAACTGTGAATACATCAGACTTTATTTTTAACATGTAGACCCATAATTTCCTAGAGAAATCATCTATAAAAGATAAAAAATATGATGGTCCTCCATATGAGGTTGTAGGAGATGGACCCCAAACATCAAAATGGATATAATCAAGGATTCCTTTACTAGTATGTTTTCCAGTTTTAAATTTCTGCTTGCTTTGTTTCCCATATATACAATGTTTGCAGAAATCTAACTTAAAAAACTTTAAACTAGGAAGTAACATACGATCAGATAAAATTTTTAATCCTCTTTCGCTCATATGGCCCAACCGTTGATGCCATAGTCGAATAGAATCATTGTCGTTTTCAGATACAATAGAAGCATGATCTGACTCTGTTCTTCCTTCTAACTGAAAAATATTTCCAACCTTCTTTGCTTTCATTAATAATGGGATTCCTTTGTAAATTTTCATTACTCCACCTTAAATAAAAGTTTTATATCCATTTGTGTCTAACACTCCTAGAGAAATAAGATTTTTTCTGAGTTCAGGCACATGTCTTACATCAGTTAATATTTTATTTGTCCCATCAAACATTTTAATCTGGATGCTTCCAATTCCCACAACATTACATGAGACATCATTGCCCATGTAAACTACTCCATCATTAATTGACTTATGAGATTTAAACCACTGTTTATGGATGCACATGTCCCATTAATAATGGGATTCCTTTGTAAATTTTCATTACTCCACCTTGAATAAAAGTTTTATATCCATTTGTGTCTAACACTCCTAGAGAAATAAGATTTTTTCTGAGTTCAGGCACATGTCTTACATCAATTAATATTTTATTTGTCCCATCAAACATTTTAATCTGGATGCTTCCAATTCCCACAACATTACATGAGACATCATTGCCCATGTAAACTACTCCATCATTAATTGACTTATGAGATTTAAACCACTGTTTATGGATGCACATGTGATTGGACGCACCAGAATCTAATAGCCAATGTTGATCATGATTTGAAAAATTAACTGATAAAACTTCATCACTTATACCTGAACCAGATGCCAAACCTGAACCTGTATCTGTCGTGTTTGCTTCTTTATTTTCTATTGAAGAGTCTCCTTTGGATGTTTGTTGTATCTTCCAACAGTCCTTCTTCAAATGTCCTGATTTTCTGCAAAACCAACATTTTAGCTTACTCTTCTTCCCTTTCGATTTTTCCCGAGAGTTGTTTTTCTGACTGAAGTGTTTTTCTTTAGATCGACCTCTAACCATCATTGCTTCTGATGTAGAGGTTTCTAAATTTGACATTTTTCTAGTTTCTTTAGACAGAATAGCTCCAACAACATCATCAAATTCAAGGGTTTCTGATGAACTAAGACTTATAGAAGTAACAAAATGATCCCATGACTCAGGAAAAGAGCATAATAAAGTTACAGCTTTATCTTCTGAATCAAATTTTACTTCTATGCTATCTAACTACACTAAGAGAGTATTAAAGGTATTCATATGATCAGTTATAGTTTTACCTTCCTTCATGCGCAAGCTGTACAACTGTCTTTTCAGAAGAATCCTGTTGGTTAAGGATTTAGTCATGTACAATTTTTCTAGCTTTGTCCATAGTCCAACGACTATTTTCTCTGACACGATGTTAAATAAAACATCATCCAACAAACACAATTGTATGCCACTCAGTGCTCTGTCATAAATATCACTCTATTCGCCATCTTTCATGGCGAGAGGTTGTTTGGATTTTCCCAAAAGTTCCTTCTCCACTCCTTGTTGTACGAGTAAATCGTGCATCTTGACTTTCCAGATTTCGAATTTATTCCTCCCATTAAACTTCTCGATCTCAAACTGAGCACTTTGAGTTTTTTCCATGTTTAACTCAACCTCTTCTCTATAGATCCTTAATTTCCATTTTAATAAAATTAACAATTTGATAAAATTCCCCTTTTCAAACATGCAATTATTAATAATTATTAACAATTTGATAAAATGGTTTAGACTTTCAATTTTTTTTTTTTTTAAACAGAGAAGTTTCCTTTGCTCGTTGTATCATTGAACACAAGTACTCGTGATTTTAAAGCAAGAAGAAAGTGATGTCCAAGTCAAACATTCATTTAGGACTCTCCACTACTCCAAAATATTATAAACGTCAAAGAAGTGTAAGTTATTTTAATTCGGTTGCCTCACTTACACATTGCCTGTGAATCTAAGTGATTTCTGGCCTTTTTATGGCAGCCACAAACTCAATTTACACTTCACACATAGATTTACATGCATAGATATATAGTGGATCAAATTCAAATCTCACTCTCTTCGATTTCAAGCTCCACGCCCATTTCACATGTGATGAACCGTCATTTCTTTAACAAAAAAAAAACAACACACGTCATTTCTTTATTCAGAACCATAGCAGCCATTGACTTACCTCTCAACAGATCGTTAAACCTCCATCTCACGTGTTGTGGCTCCTCCAGCTCATGGCCCTGACAAACCTCTAGCTCACGGCTTGGCAGCTCACAGCCCTTGTCAGCTTTCTCTTGCTTCATGCGCAGACGATGCCGTGGATATTTAAGGCCGATCCTCAGCAAAAAACCTCGAATGCATCAATGCCAAAGATGCAATGAAGACTGCGCTCTAATAATCAACAGGCTCTTTAAACAGGCAACGGCATCTCCCCACTTACAAAGTGGTTCTGCTCATTGCGCTGGCCAGGCAGTGAATCGATCAGCGTGGATGCAAAACATTGAATAGAGGAAATGAGTGTTGGGTCCAGAAATTGGAGAGTACTGTCCATAAATTCTCAACACCGGAAGCCACCACGCATACGCAGAGTTTGTAACAGCCTCCTAGCGCTTCTTACCAAAACATATTTGCACCAGCAAGTAGGCAGCACATACAACTTGCTCCGATACCTATTGTACTAATTAAGCACAACAGAAACTAAATAAATTCACACACAACACAATTAAAATAGAGACAAAATTTAACGTGGTTCACCCAACCAATCTGGGCTACATCCACCAAACAGAGGTATCGGCTTTCTTATTCTTCAATAGGAGATTACAACATCAGATTTCTCATATCTGCACTTCCTCTTCCTCACCCTCATATCTTATTTTTCCTCATAGGCTTACAATTTATAGAAGTAGAGAAGAAACTGAATAATAAATACAATTCCATCCTATCACAACAAAATAGGAATAATTATCTCCTCTTCAAGATTTGATGCCATCAAATTAGCAACAAACAACTATTGTTGGAATTATCCATGAGATTTTAGCCAAAAAATAATATGAAAAATTTCAACAAATCTCACGAAATCCAAACCATATCCTTCTTTATGAATTAAAACGGTTATGTTTGGTTTGTCATGGGTGAAAACTTATATTCAATTGAATTGGGTGTGTGTGTGTTTAGATTCTGATTTTAACAACGAGATAAGGATGCGAGCCTATTATAAGGATTATCATTTCAGGTTAGAAATGGTAAATTCAATCAGTGGGACTGAAATTCGATTCTTCCAAAGGAGTTGAAACATTTTAGGATATGGTTTTTGACTCAAGTAAATATTACTCCTCCGAGGCTTCCACTAAACTCTAATTCATTTTAGTTGGCTTAACACTATTCTCAAATATATTGGTATGGCCTAGCAAAGATATAATCCATTCATGCCCTCCTATCCATATGACTCAGCGGTTGTAAGATTATGGGCAAACATCCTAAAACAGAATGTAAATATAACCTCGCCCAAACTAAATTTTATACCCTAAATTTTATTTAACAAGAAAGTAAATATAACCTCGGCCAAACTAAATTTTATACACTAAAATTTATTTAACAAGAAAGTAAATATAACCTCGGCCAAACTAAAACCCTAAAATTTATTTAATACATGCATTTTTCTATTCCATTTATAAAACAAGAAAATTATGATACATATGAAATCATGTAAATCGTGTGGTTGGTTTCCATTTTTCCAGGATGAATTTTATTCGTGAAGGTCTTGACTCTTACTTGAAATTATGCCGAAAAGATTTGAGAATCTCAAAGTGGCGAGTTGGGTTGTTGCTTGTACATTCCAATCCCTTCAGGCTTCAATCTGCCATGCAGGAGCACCAGAGCCATCCAAAACTCACACTTAGCCCTTCAATCCACCATGTAGGAGCAATTAGAGCCATCCAACACTCAGACTTAGCTAAAAGTTCAAAGAAACAATTCAAAATTCAAATCCAATGCCTGCATTCATCTCTAGTTCCATTGAGGTAGAAACTAGCTAATAAGATGGTAGATATGTTAGAAATATTGTCATTGATGGCAAAGTAACAGATCACGATCAACAAAGCTATAAACGAGAAACAAGGCAAAGAAGACAAAAGTGCAGTGAAACTGCTACATTGAAGAAATTGTAATAATGTGAAATTGTTTTTGAAATAAATTGTTGTGATGCAAAGGCAAGTCTCTAAGGCAAAGGAAAGACTCCAAGGCAAAGACAAATATGCATTAACTTGAATTGTTGTGATACATTAATGATGTACATTGTTACTTGGTGTTTGCATTAAGTTGATCCATTCAATCATTACATGTGGCTAAAATTATTATTGGATTATTTATGTATTTTTTAGACTAATATTCAAGATATTAAGTGTGTAGAAACGAATGAGTGGAAGATAAAGAGTCAAGCCTATTCTCTTCCTATTCCTATGTGGAATACAAACAACCATCAAATTATCTCTATAAAATATGTCATTTTGGAGTGCATAAAAGAGTGAAAAAGCTGGAGAATGTGAGAGATATGATTGAGATATTATGCACATATGGAGCTAATGTGAAGCATATTTGAAGGGAGAAGAGGCAGAAGTAAAGATGGAGATATGCAGAGTTGATAACCAGGTAAATCAACATATTGTTTTCATGTTGTGTGAGGGGATTGTGGTCTCCTTTCAAGTTGTGTCTTGATAAAATGTTTAGTTGGAGCTGGTTGAGGTAGGAGCCTCCTGTGGGTGGTAGCCTACAGAAAACACATGGGATTTGGAGCTTCCTTGCATGTTGTAGCTAGTAGAAATTTGAGGTAGCATCCTCCTATAGGTTGGAGCGTATAGAAAATCAGATGTAATAAGGAGTAGGAGCTTGCCTTTGCATCACAACAATAATAAAATTGTGGTTTTCTTCCTTATGGGTTTCCACTTATATCTGGTGTCCATATGCATTATTATTATGTGTTGATGTGGTGTATTTGTCTGCTTATTACATGTTGTTCACATATTCAGTTTGCTGATCATTACTTTTTAAGCTTCTCATGTAATGTTTGAAATTAATGAGATTAATGAAAAGAATATTAATGTCCATGAATGGACTAAACTGATTCACCCCCCTTCACAGTTTAGTCAAGGGTTTATCAGTTGGTATTAGAGCCAGTTCCTTTGGTGTAATCCTAATAGCTTGAAGGAGATCTAGTTGAGTCATGGAATATTAAAGTGGGAGAGATAAGGTAAAAACATATTTAATGGCTTATGGACCTGAGGTATGGAAACTTCTATGCGATGGTTACTACAAAGACTCTCCCTATTTGCAAGAACAAGAGTGGAATTCCAAGGCAAAATGCGTAATGTATATTAGTCTTCATTACAAGGACCTTGATATAGTAATGGATTTAAATTCTGCAGAGGATATTTGGAATAGATTGCATCTCATGCATGAAGGAGACATTAGTGGCTGCATTGTTAAGAAGGAGAAGGAAAACAAGAAGAAGAAAAACCCCTTTCAAAAGGAAAAGGTTCAATAAAATGAGGTACCTACTAGTGTGAATGGACGTGATTTCCATGAAGAAACTAATGTTGAAGAACAAGCCAAACTTAACCTTGTTTTGACTGAAATAGGAAGATTGAAGAATGAAAACAAGGATTTGAATAAATTAGTGTAGATATGTGATGAAAGAGAACATGAATACAAGAAGGAAATCATTAGCCTAAGGACACAACTTGAAGAAGCAAGGAGAATAGAGGTGATGATGAATAATCGACTAAAGGAGAAAGAGGTACAATGTGAGAGATTAGAGGCTGAGGTTTTTTCAACTAAAAGTGAGCTAGTTGAAAATAACATATTATATATAAGGTTAGAAGAACAGGATATCTCCATGAGTAACTCATAAAAGTCATATATTCAAGAGGACACCACAATGTTAAAAAAACATGTAGAAGATGAGACAAGCGATGTGGTTAACAAGGAGACAAACAAAGGCAAGGAACATAATCAAGATGAAAAAATGGATTGAAGAAAGTGCAATCTGCTCCTAAATATTAGGATATGAAGCCTGCAAGAATTGAAAAGAGCAGTGCCACATGCCTCCATTGCCATAAACTTGGCCATACAACAACACACTGTTGGAGAAACCAAACCAAATATTATTAGCAAGAGATGCAACAGACAAAGAAGCTACCTAAAGTAAGCAATCGAAGGAGACCTCTATCTACTAGAAAATCATATGTCATGAGGTACATAAATTTATTCTATGGCTATTGTTTCTTCTGCTATGCATTTGGACATAAGGCTGCTGATTGCAAACGTGTTGAAACAAAAAATATAAAATACATACATTTTCTGGGTGACACAAAGTGTTATAAGTGTAATAATCTAGGCTACATAGCCAAAGACTAGAATTTGTCCTGCACCCTAAAGAACTCTAGACAAAATATGTACACTACAAGAAAACCAAGCAATGTGACAAAAGGAAATAAAGGCAGCAAAAGGTTGTCTACTAAAGTTTGGAAAAAGAAGGAAAATGAACAACTTATGACTTCAATAACTAAATGAACATTAGAGTTGTAGCTGCTCAGGGGGAGATCATTCCCATTAATGTGAATCAGAAATATGACAATCAAGCATATAGATATCATTTGGAGGCACAAAGGGATTTTTTTACAATAAGGAATAAGATGCATTGCATGCATTTGGGAGATCGTCCCTCTACTTAAAGGGAGATAAATTTGACCATCCAAAATAACTAATACTATGATAGAACAACATCATTTCAGGGGGGAAACAACTCTGCTAATAACATGGCAGCCTAAGTAAACAAAGCCAAATTTTTATAAATGGTCAAAACTAGAAACTTTGGCACTGCCTCACTTATATAGCCAGGTTATTATTAAAGTATGTTGCATTATGTCACAAGGAACAAGAAGAAAACATGAGCCAATAAATGATGACTATCAAAATTCATAATGCCTCCCATACAAGAAACTTCATACAAGGAATTTTTTTTTAATACTGGGAAGGAGTTGAAATAAATAAATAAATAAATATATATATATATATATAGCCGAGTCCAAACAAAAACAACCAAGTTGAATGATTGAAGCTTCAACATTATGAAAATTAGTTTGATGCATTCATATTTACCGACATTATTGCATATGAAAATCTAGGACTGTATCAAAGTATTTGATGGAGATCTTGGCAAAATTCTTGATGCAGGGAGTGGTGGAATCGTGAAGAGAAGAAATCGCAAAGCATATTACAGGGAGAGAATCCCTATTTGTATTTCTTGATTATGAAATTTATATGATTGCAACATATTATGCCTTTATAGGGTGTTGATTTCTATCTTATTCATCCAGGCAAGCCATGGAAGAAAATAAAATCCTTTAATGTTAGAAACAAATAAAAATGACAAAGACTCTCTTGCTGCAGGCTATTTGTGAATCTAAAACGAAATTTCTCATGTTGGAGAAAATCATGAGGATACAAGTTGAAATATCAAGCACCAGCTAATAAAGTGTACTATTGGAGAGCACATGCATTCATGAACTTGTAACTAGATTTTGTATAAAGATTGGAGCTAGAATTGTCTATTTGTTTGGCCGAATCTATAAATTCCTCTTGCATGGTTCTCTTGCAGTCGTGGCACATTTATGATCTCTATGGCATTCATGAAAATATTCGGAGAAAAATGCGTGACATTGTCCTCAGTGGGCGGTATTTTTAAATTCAGTAGTATGCATTATGTTCAAATCAATTACTAAGATTACATTATAGAGGGATAGGGACATAGTCAGGTGACAGATAACTTCGAGTAGCATTATTAATTTTTAAACACATGGAAGAGCCTCAGTGACAACGTCAATGTTGGAGCAATGTTATTATTGGAGCAACATTATTTGCATCAAAGCGTTATGGCATCAACGTCAATCTTGGAGCAACATTATGTATTACTGCTTGGTCTTGGCATAGCATAAACACATCAATGTGTTATTGTAGAAACGCTATTGTTGGAGAAATGTTATTATTGGAGTGTTATGGCATCGAAAATTTATTGGAAAACTGTTATAAATAGTCTCTGCATATACGTTACGGTGACAACAACTAGAAATCAACGTTATTGGTGACAACGAGGTATCCGAATGTTAAGGTGACAACGTTATGGTAACAGCAATGAAAATCAACGTTATGGTGAGTTTGATGCTTTGATTTAACAAAATCTCCAATTTAGGTGGTACGCGGCAGGTGGTGCTACCCAGAGGTAGGCGCTACGAATGAAAAAGTGCTACCCAAAAGTTATACACAGAGATAGGTGGAAGAGAAGCTTTAAGGCTCGACCGGCTCATTTATCGCTTGTTCTTGTCATGCAGAAGGGAAGCACCTCCACTTCTGACTATGGGTCTGCACAGGGAATTATAAAAACATTATGAAAATCAATAAAAAAAATAAAAAATTCATTATACCTGTCCATGATTCTTTGTGGAATTCGAGATGATTCGACGGTCATGTTCTAAATAATTGCATACCACTGTTGGAAAACAATATTTATATACACATGCACCGTTATATTTGGGTGGTGATGTAGCAACAAGTGTATGTGAGAATGTTATGGTGAAAAAAACAAGAAATAGCCTCTGTGACAACATAAATCATGCAGTGTGTCGTTTGGTTTCTTCCATTGATTTTGGGTTTGAATAGCAACAATTATAATTATTTTTTATTATTTAATTTTTTGGCATGTTCCCCGGAGGAATTATTCATCTGGTGAATGTATTCGAAAAGTTGGTGGGAAGATGCTATTGCCAGAACCAGAACGTTGTTATGAGAAAGAATCACGACAAGAATGTTAAATAAGAACTAGAATATGTTAGCCCGAGACTTGGGGCAAACTCCCTTGCCTAGGGCCTGTGAGATTTGGCACCATATTAAATTTTCGTGCCCAATGAGTGTTGCATTTTTATGGCTTGGCGATGAGTTTTCATTGAATGTAGAGCCCGATACTGGAGTGTATTATGCTGATCTGGGAGAAACGTTATGATCCATAGCCACAACTTGTCACATTTCACGTCATTGAGATTACAATACAACACCCAACTCCAGTGCTTCTATTCACACAAGTTTTTACCTCCAACAACATGTAACACGGTTCAAATAGTATGGTTTCCCAACATCTCATCGAAAAGAAAATCTTAGCCTGGCATCGTCTCCCTCCACAAGCGGCTCAAAAAATCATGGTCAATTTGTACCATTGATCAAAAACCAACTCCAACTTTGTTGTCTTCAATTTGTGGTGTTTTCAGCCAGTGAGATAGGCATGAATCCACATGCAGTATGCGTGATGGTGGTGTCTCCTCAGGAATATGATGAAATTTCCCTGTCGATTTAGGTGTTTTAGAAATTGGGTCAGGAGTGATGGGAGTATTGCACACCATTTTATTCTCGATATGTGCTACTTTTTCGTCCCTACGCGTAACTTTTCTTGTATTCGTTAGCGGCTGTGTTAGCTACCTAGTCACGTAAAAATTAATGCCGTGGATGATGTTATATAAGCTGTTGAATTTGGATTATTTTCTAACGAGATGTAATATTCAATGTTATTATGGGTGCTTCTATTTATTCACGTAATAAACTCCTTTAAGTCTTCGCGCATCATCCTCGACGGACTTATTCTCTGTATAAGACCCCTCTGTCTCTGAGTAACCCACCTTCACGTCAGATGCCATTTTTTTTCCTTGCAAACCCAAATTCCGAGTCCTTCATACAAAGAATTCAACACCCATATGGATATATACAACACAACTTCCTTTGTGGACGTTTTGTAAGCTCACAAAATTATTTATTAGTGAAAGCGATAGAACATAAACTCATGATTTTGAGATTGTTTGCTCGGGATAAAAATATGGCTGCTAATATTGTTTATCCAAGTACATATGGGTATATTGCACACCAATTTGAATAGTAAGACTCTATACAATCAGTAATTCCACATGTAGAGACCGATTGCATTTATTTATCATTTTTAGAAGATCGTTATTGGGATGGAGCGGTTACAACTAGTACAATTTGATTTATGTGGAAGTTTTGCATCCAACTGAGTTATACCTCATATCTACTAGAATTTTTTCCCCATGTTTCAAATATAGACGCACAACACTGCACTACATTGATGATATTGTGTATACCCCCACGTCAATAGCACTTTCATCTCGGTTTATGCTTCGGATGGTGAATATTTCTTATTTATCAATATAAAACACAAAGCCAAAGAATATTCAACAATAGAACGAGATAAAAGAGTACACTCAAAGGAGATAAAGGAGAAGCTCTTATATTTCCTTATTCATATGTCCAATAATTGTTGCCCTTGGATGGATTGAATTTCTTGTAGCATGACTTCTTTACTGTGGTCATCTAGAGATGTTAGTCAAGAACATATTAGTGTTATGTTGTGATTATTGAATCTATAATTGCTACTACAAACATGAAAATATTTTAACTTTGCTGAGCCATGTTTGTGAAAGTGGGATTTTTTAATTTTTTAATTATCTATTATATACTGGTGCTGGAAAATTTATTCAAAGTGCACACATCCCAATTAATGAGGTTCCTCTCAATATACTATGTATCTACTTATTGGGTATATACATGCAATTGAAATTATTTACAAAGTGTTCTCCCAACAATAATTATATACCATATGGAGCAGTCATTTTTGAAACAATATCCATCTTCAAGCAACACACTCTCAAATTGGAGTAGCCCCAACAAGCCATATGAAGTGGCATTCATTCAATAATAAAATGAAAAAATGAACAATGTTTATGCAGAACTTAGAGAGCAACAATGTTCATTGCACATTAGGAAGCAGTAATGTAATGATGGACACTACACTGAAAAATTTGTAACCCCCTCAACATTGATGTCAAAGGGGGAGGTAATGTAATCAGAGGAAGGAGGGAATTTCTCAGAATGAAAGGGGAGGAAAAATGTGTTGCCATCAATGCCAAAGGGGGAGACTATCGGAAATATTGTCATTGATGGAAAAGGAGCAGATTAGGATCAACAAAGGTATAAACGAGCAACAAGGAAAAGAAGACAAAAATGTAGTGAAACTGCTACATTGAAGAAATTGTAATAATGTGAAATTGTTTTTGAAATAAATTGTTGTGATGCAAAGGCAAGTATCTAAGGCAAAGGCATGAATCCAAGGCAAAGACAAAGATGCATTAAGATGAATTGTTGTGATACATTAATGATGTACATTGTTACTTGATGTTGGAATTAAGTTGATCCATTCAATCATTACATGTAGCTGAAATTATTATTGGATTATTTATGTATTTTGTAGACTAATATTCAAGATATGAAGTGTGTAGAAATGAATGAGTGGAAGGAAAAGAGTCAAGCCTATTCTCTTCCTATTCCTATGTGGAATACAAACAACCATCAAATTATCTTTATAAAAGATGTCATTTTAGAGTTCGTAAAAGAGTGAGAGGGTTGGAGAATGTGAGAGATAATTGAGATATTATGCACATATGGAGCTAATGTGAAGCAGATTTGAAGGGAGAAGAGGCAGAAGTAAACATGGAGATATGAAGAGTAGATAACCAGGTAAATAATCATATTGTTTTCATGTTGTGTTCGGGGATTATGGTCTCCTTTCAAGTTGTGTCTTGATAAAATGTTCAGTTGGAGTTGGTTGAGGTAGGAGCCTCCTGTGGGTGGTAGCCTATAGAAAACACATGGGAGTTGGAGCTTCCTTGTATGTTTTAGCTTGCATAAATTTGAGGTAGCAGCCTCTTGTAGGTTGGAGCCTACAAAAAATCAGATGCAGTAAGGAGTAGGAGCTTGCATTTGCATCACAACAATAATAAAATACTGGTTTTCTCCCTTATGGGTTTCCACTTATATCTGGTGTCCATATGCATTATTATTATGTGTTGATGTGGTGTATTTTTCTGCTTATTACTTGTTGTTCACATATTTAGTTTGCTGATCATTATTTATTAAGCTGCTCATGTAATTTTTGAAATTGATTAGATTAATGAAAATAATATTAATGTCCATGAATTGACTAAACTAATTCACCCCACCACACCTCTAATTTTAGTCAAGGTTTCATCAAGATATGCATTAAATTTTCATATCATTCGTATACCACTTGGATTAATTTTGCAAATTTGCATATCGTTCGCATGCATGGCCTGAACTGGGCATCCATTAATGGTACGCAGTAAGTACTATGGTGGTGGGTAGTGAGGCGTCGAGGAATTTAAATCACTTTAAGTTCAAATTTCTTGTGTATCGATTCTGAGTCCGATTCTCATGGAATATGTAGCCTATAGGTATTATATGTTTTCACTGGAAATATATAGCCTATATAGGTACTATATATTTTTATTGGAAATATATATCCTATATAGGTATTATAGATTTTTACAATTTAGTTGTGAAAGTGGATGTTGTTTTGACGGGTTGAAGATGTAAACAACATGTGAGGTTTTACGTTGAATTTTTTTTAGCTATCGTCAAATACGTCTGGAAAGCAAAAATACGTCCTGCAGGACGTTAAATTCCAGGCCTGGTCGAGGGGATTTGATGAGGGGCATAACTTTGGGGGGATTTGATAACTTCGAGTTATTTAAAGTTGATCGAACAAAAATATGACGTTATGGTCATCAACCAATGCTATTGAATCATTGTTGCAGTGTCAATTTTACTTATTGTAGTATTGGTCTATAAATTTTAGTGTCTGGGTCCATCATCCTTTCATTACTATCCTTATTTATAACTTTTATATAAATTTTATTCCAACTAATTATTATTTTAAATTAATTAATTTATTAGTTATTTGTGGCATTGAAATTTTCTAACATTCGTGAGCTCAAAAAATTATTTATTTATATGAACAGTGAAAATTTCAACATCTGTGCATGAGCTTGGTGAAATTTCAACAATCGCGCATGGTGTTGGTGAAATTAGAGAAAAAATCAAATCTTTTTAAAAACAAAAGTCAACAATAATAATCATGGACAGTTGTCATTGGAGTTAAGAATTAAAAAAATTATAATTACCAAAGCCTAAGAATAAATATTTTAAACCCAAAGTATTGATAAACCCACATGACTATTAATATTATAAAACAAAGGGATCAATAAACCCCGGGGATTGTTAATATTATAAACCCTACAAGTTAATAAATAGAAGGGATAGACATTATAAACCTAAGGGATTATTAGTATTATAAACCCAACAAATCAATATTATAAATACAAATGATTAATAAACCTAAGCGATTAATAAACCCAAGGAATCAATAAACCTAACAAAATAATATAAAAAAATAAAAAAATTAATAAACCCTTAGAATTACTATTTTAAACTCAAGGGACTAATAAACCCAAGGGATTATTAATATTATAAACCAAAAGAACTAATAAACCCAAGGGCTTAATATTGGAAACAAAAAGAATTGGTGAACCCAAGGGATAAATACTAAAAAGCTAAGGGATCAACAAGGTCAAGGGATCAATATTAAAAACACAAGAGATTAATAAAATCTAGGAATTAATATTTTAAATTCAAATGATTGATAAAATCACATGAGTATTAATATTATAAATTCAAGCGATAAATCAACCTTTGGGATTGTTGATATTATAAACCCAACGAAGTAATAAAATAAAGGGATAAACATTATAAACCTAATGGATTAATATTAAACCCTAGGACAAATATTCTACCCTTAATATTAGGGTCTAATAAACCCAACTGATTATTAATACTAAAAACCAAAGGGATCAATATTACCAACCCAAAGAATTAGAAAACAAGTGATTAATATTAAACCTTAGAAATAATATTTAACACTTAATATTGAGGTTTAATAAACCCAAGGTATTATTAATATTATAAACCCAAGGGATGAGTAAACCCAAGGCATTATTAATACTATAAACCCCAAGACATTAATATTAAAAATACAAATGATTAATAAACCCAAGCAATTAATAAACCCAATGAATCAATAAACCCAAAAAACTAATATGAAAAGCCCAAACAATTAATAAAGCCTATGAATTAATATTTTAAACTTAATGGATTAATAAACCAAATGGATTAAATGATAAACCAAATGAATTATTAATATTATCAACTTAAGGAACAAATAAACTCAAGCGTTTAATATTATAAACCCAAGGAGTTAGTAAACCCAAAGGAAAAATATTATAAACCTTAAGGATAAAAAACAGAAGGGATCAATATTAAAAACAAAAGGGATTAATAAAGTCTGGGAATTACTATTTTAAACCCAAAGAATTGATAAACCCACATGATTATTAGTATTACAAACCCAAGGGATCAATAAACCCTAGGAATTGTTAATATCATAACCCCAACAAGTTAATAAACGGAAGGGATAGACATTATAAACCTAAGGAATTAATATTAAACCTTTGGACTGATATTTAACCCTTAATATTGAGGTTTAATAAACCGAAGGGATTAATATTAACAATATAAGGAATTATAAAACTCAAGGAATTAATGTTATAAACACAATGGATCAACAAACCCAGGGAATTATTACTATTATAAACACAAATGATCAATAATCCCAAGGGAATATTAATATTATAAACCCAACAGATCATTATTATAAATAGAAATGATTAATAAACCCAACAAACTAATATTAAAAAACCGATTGATTAATAAACCCTAATAATCAATATTTTAAACTCAATGGATTAATAAAACTAAGGTATTATTGATATTATAAACCCAAGGAACTATTAAACCCTAAAATAAACATAGTTGACCATGACCCATTTTCATATTGAGACAACCTTTGTCCCAATGCAACGTTCCACCATGCTTGATTTTCATATTGACAAAATATTTGTCACAATGTGACATTGGACTATGGTTAAACATGATTAACCATGATTATAAACTCAAGGAATTTATATTAAAGCCATGGGTTGATATTATAAAACTTATGAATAATTTATACTCTTGGAATATGAACCCTTAGATCAATAAACCCAACAAATTGATATTATAAACCTAACGAAATATTAAACCCAAGAGATAACTACTAAAAAAACTAAGGGTTTATAAACCAAAGGGAATAAATTTAAACCTAAGTTATTTATATTATAAACCCTAAGTATATAAACCCTTAGATATATACTATAAGACATGAAATAAACATGGTTGACCATGGTTTATTTAAACATTGAGACATATTTGTCATAATGCGACGTTGGACCAAGGATGACCATGGTTGATTTTCATATTGAGACAATATTTGTCAAAATGTCACATTCAACCAGGGTAGACCATGATCGACCTTGGCTAATGATGATTGACAATGGTTTACCATGATTGATTTTCATATTGAGACAATCTTTGTCATAACGTGACATTGGACCATGGATTAATATTAAACTGTAGGACTAATAGTTAACCCTTAATATTGGGATTTAATAAACCCAAGGGACTAATATTAGTAACCCAAATAATTATAAAACTCAAGGGATCAGTGTGATAAATCCAATGGATCAACAAACCCAAGGAAATATTAATATTATAACCATAAACACTAGTAGAAAATGAGAAATTATTGACTAGGTGACTAAAAATGTTAGTCACCACAACTTTTTGCAAGTGAAATACTACAAAAATGAGTAATATTAAGTGGCTCAACTAAAAAATACTAACATAAATGACTAATTTAGTTCCCGGTTAAAATATACGACTAGGTGATAAGTAATACAACTAAAAATGACTAACGTGAATGACTAATTCACTATAGGAACACAAATATGACTACCTAACAAGTACTACAATAATATGGGTGAGTCATTTATGTTAGTCATTTTAATTGTGTCACCACATCAATCTAAACTTACAAGTGACAGGGTATTTAAATGTTTTTTTAGATTGCATGAAAGGTTATACTTTCTTACATAGTTTTTTATTGGATAAGTGGATGATTAGATTTATGGAGATGTTAAAATCTTTAGAGTTATATCATTTGATCACATTCACAGGTAATTAAATTCAAAGGTTGACATATTATCCAAAATGGGAGTGGGCTTACAACTGGGTGAAATACATTATGAAGAATACATACAAGGAGAAGTGTTGGCTAATTGTGAGAGGACACATTCCCTTTAGTTGAACACTTAAATTTTCATGCATATATACATTTTTTATTATAAGGTTCATATTCAATTAACTTATGATACCTTTTTTTAACTTGGATATAAATTTGTTCATCTATTAATTTGAACGTACATTATGAACATAGGAGCACTAGACTTTTATGAAATTGTTTTGAATCCTATGGGGATTCTGGTATTTCCTAAGCATTATATGTTACACATATTAGAATATCACATTATACATGTGAAGCATATTTATTATAGTTAGATGATATAAATTACACCTCTGCATTAACATTAATACAAAATTGATGTTTTTTTCTTACTATATTTTTTTTATGGAAGAGGTTTGACGACACCTTGCCTTGGCTATCTAGGACACTAGGAGTAGGAAGAGGTTGCTTTAGCTACCAAATTCAGCTTGGTATGTATGATCCATGTGTATATGATATTTCCAATGTGTATTATTTTTTTTATGATCACTTAAGCACTCAATTCTAACTCTTGATGCTTTGACTATAAGTTCCAAGTTGAGTTGTTCCATGGTGTTTCATAATTTTACTCAGAAAATCATGTCATTTTAATATTTTGGTTATATATTTGGTGATTTGAATAGTTTCTACACATAAATGTTATTGTACCCTTTATTTACCACCAAAAAAAATTTACTCTACCTTGTATTTTTGGATTTTTGGCAGGAATGAAATCTTATTTATTGAACTTGATGGAGTTAAAAAAAGACATGGTAATGAAGTATAAATTTATTATGATAATTTATTTTAATTTTCGGCTTGCAACCAAGATACATTGGATTGAAAACCTTCAAATAATTTTGTAGGGAAATATACTCAGATGACGACTTTAGATCAATAGAACCCTAAGTGTGCACAAATGGAAATGGGGTTTTTTTATTTTTATTCATCTCTCATCTATCAAATGTTTCAATTATATCTCTTCAAAGCCTATTGAATGTAATGATATGAAACATCTTTTCCTGAGGGATCGCTCATTGTTGCTCCTTCAAAAATCTCATTTGTTGGAAAAAAATTGTCTAGGAATCTCATAAACAGATAAAGTGCACCAGAGTAGTACCATTTGGATACAGAAAAAGACACTGCTCCCAATACACTTGTTACAGAGAGAAAACATGCCTTCACTACTGATATTTACTACTCTTGTAAAATTCATATTTAACCTCCAAATTTTCATTGTATTACATAATTCGATGTCAAAGAACATATGTTAGGGTTCAGGGTTTTATGAAGGTCTAGTGGTTGGAGGTTCAAAACCTCAGAGGCATATATTCTCATCGTGGTTGGGAATATATGTCTTCCTGAAGCAGTTTTCCTCCTTTCTATATATTTAAAACCTGGTGATTCCATTCCCAACTTTTAGTTCATTTTTAAAAGCACAAGACTATCATTATGGTAGAGATTAAGGTTTTATTTACCCCTGTAAAAAAATTCCCATTCTCGCTTATGGAAATGAAGCCAAAGATAAATACTAGAAATCACTTATGTACATTCCATTTGGAGCTCAAATGGCACTCCACACTATGTTTCTATCGAATCCAAAATCTGAAATTTGCATGTCACTATGATCCATATGGGTTGAGATTACCAAATTTTATAGCTAATAGGTGGTATAGTTTTTAGGGCCTGGGTTTGTGTTGAGGAAGGGAGGCCAACCTCATATCAATAAGCGATAATGACTCCCTTTCTCTCTCATCTTTCTTTTTCTCCTTAAACAACAATTTGTTGACAACTGCTTATAGTACACATTGTCCAAGTGGGATCTTAATATCATTCAACACATGGTATTTAGTTTTGGTATCCTAACATGTTTGAATCAAATTGGGCCAACACAAATATTTTACAAATACTTATGCTCCAATGTATCATTGGATTATGAGTGTAGCTCTCTATGCTACTTTTTAGACATAGTTTGTGGTCCACCTTTTTGGACATGAGCTAGTTGTAGGGTCCTAACACTTTTGAATCAGATTGGGCTAAGGAAATGATATTAAAAATCCTTATGATCCATTGTATCATTGTAGCATGAGTGTAGGTATCCATGCTATTTTTTAGACATAGTTTGTGGCCCACCTTTTTGGACTTCAGAATGTTCTAATACCAGTCTTATTTCTACATCATATATGGAATCATGGACTTGATAGTTGATAGGGACTTTCATCTTTCTTATGAACTCGTTTGAGGCTATGGCCTTGAGTACACCTATTGGGTGAGATCACAGTTTTTGGTTTTCAAAGGTCTCATGTCTTAATGTGGTCATTTGGCTGATGTATTTCCTCCCTATTTTCAGGTATACTTTAGTTATTCTTGGACATATTTTGTTGAATAAACATGTTATGAACACGTTCATCATAAATGGCACATACAAGTAATATATCTAGGTCTCTTGGCTTGAACCACTAAGATGATTGAAGCCTAAGATGACCTTATATGCATTTATTATAGACATGTCCTCTTTGTTTGATCCCCTTGTTGTGAAACTAGATGCATGCACTCTAAGATACCTCTGGGCTAGATTTGAATGGGGTTACATAGGTTTTAGTGGAGGATAAACAATAAATTCCTCACGAAAAGAGGATTTTATAATTTTCATATAGAATACATTGAGATGGAACATTTCATTTTTTGTTGTAATATATACTATGAGATATAGGGATGGTGTTGGGCCTCCAATTTGTCATAATTTTGTAGATGAAACCATCCCTTTTCGCATCATTCCATTCACCTATTGCTATAATTTTTAACCATATTTCTTCATAAAAATACCAAATTTATGCATACATGGTTTATTATTATTATTTCCATTATTTTTAATGAATTAAGACGATTTTGCAGAGTTTTACTAATGACAGTTTAGCAAGTTCAAGTTTCTATAATTTTATCAAGTTTCTGTAGCTATCTCCATGGTTGAGGTAGTAGCACCACTCTATAAGGAAATAAAACACTTGGAATTGATTTCCAGAAGCTCCAATATGGATTTGTGTTGGCAAAATTCCACCCCACTCACATCTGTGTACCTCTAGTAAAAGATCAAGGGAAAAACACATCATTTTTTACCAATCAACTTCAAATGCATTTTCTGAGCAAATGAAAGAAAATTTCAGAAAACAAAAACATGGGTGTTGCTTAGAATGGGCCCGGTTAGGTTTTTTGAGAGCATTTTTCTCAAATTCGTTACCATTTGAGATGTTTTCAAAGTTATTTGGATCCGTATTATGTAGATTACATGGATAAACGGTTTTTAAAAGTTTTCATTTAATACACAGTCAACAAAAAATCCTGAACGAGCTATTAGTTAGAAAATTCATGGAATAGAGATAATTTTGATTAGATATGGGCTAATATTTGATCCAAATATCCATGAAATTTTACTTGATTTGATCTCATGACCAAAACTCAAGAAAGAAAATTCTGAATTTGTTAATTGTCTCAAAATTCTATAAATTGTAGTCTCTTTGATGATATGAGAGATCAGAAATGTCAAGGATGATATTAATTTGTAATTTTTGTTGCTTATTAAATGAGAAGAACTCTATTTTTTTCATTGAATATAATTTTTTATTTGGCGCGGGTATAAATGGAATTGGTTATTTAGATCTCTTCTCTTGATCTAAGTTTTCAACACCTTGCAGTGCTGAGGAGGCCCCTCCTAGAGATCTATGACAATAGTATAGATGCTTTCCATTTCTTTCATATTCTCATGAATGGTTTTTTTTACATAGATTAACTGTTTATGCTTATCATAGATTAAAAAATCATGCTTTCCATAGATTAAATGTTTATGTTTTCTTAGATTAAAAATTTTCATGATTCCATAGATTAAAGTTTGTAAGTTTTATAACAAAATATCGATGCTTTAATAGGGTAAAATATCACTTTTTCTTAGATCAATAATCTCTATGTGTTTTTTTTCTAGTTTAACATTAATTTCCTTTCCAAAAACTTAGTAGTTTCATAGTTTATATTAAAGAATCTATTTTCCTTTTGAAGTTTCCAATTCATTTCAGTAATGCATAAATATTGAAAGTTAATCTCCTAGCACATATGGTGTAGTGTACTTCGCAAGCTCACGTACCCAGATTGACATATAAATGCAATTAATTTAACAGTCAATGAAATTACCCAACATTTAGGTGTCGTTGATGGGGAAGTATATATAGGTTTTATATTTCAATTGCATCTCATTCTTAGTTGCATAAGACTAGTTTAATTTTAGTACATCCTAGAAGTAGGTTCATTAAAAAAAAACTTCAATATCCTACCACCCCCACTATATCACGTGGTGCAGTAAGAGCCACATCATCTTCCACATCATGAATTCTTATTTTTTCAGGTAGAAGAAGAGGTGAAAAAAAAGAGGTTGAATAAATGGATGGAGATGATGATAATGAGGAAGATCCTTTTGGATTTCCCATTCAATAAACTAATGTCAATGGTCATATGAAGATAATCCCTCCATCCACACTTCCTAACTTCAAAGGTATGAGATTAGAAGACTCGGAAAATTTTCTCTTTGAATTTGAAATAAATTTTAGATCTTATGGCTACTCATTACACATTCAAAAATTGAATTTGTTTCTAGCAACATTAAAGGATAGATCTCTTAAATGGTTCATGACTTTAGGAAAAAAAAATACAAGGACATGGGATTATATGAAAAGAGTATTTTTGTATAAATATAAAGAATATTGCATACATCATGACCTTAGAAATCAAGTCGTTAAGATGAACCAAAAGGAGGATGAAATCCTAGAAGATTTAGTGGAGAGATTTACTTATAATGTCAAAAGATATAAATTGCATAATATAGGATCAAACACATAAAAAAATATCCTACTAAATGTTATAAGAGATGAATGGATTGATATTATTAACCTAGTAGGAAAAGGTGATGTCTCTCAATTGTCATTTCAAGATATTTGTGAACTGTGTAAGAACATATCAAGAGGAAAAGAAAAGTATGAAATATTCCCTCAGGACCTAGTTATGAAAAGAGTAAGTATGTTGACATCAGTATTGGTAAGTGAAACTGAACTTAAAAATTTTCTAGATATTTTTGGTAATTTAAATGAACAAATTGATATGATAAGAATGAAAAACAAGAAAAAAGTTGATAATGTTTCTTCATTTATATTTTTCCCTAAATGTAAAAAGAAACATGCTTTGCATGAATGTCCACTTGATAACATTAAATTTTGTGAAATTTGTGCAGGATCACATACTACTAAAAATTTTCCATCATTACCAGGGTTAAGGCAGTCTACTAGGGAGAAAATCAGAAACTGGAAAAATCTTGTTATGTAGCTCGAAGAATACCATGGTAGCATCATCAACCTGGTATGATGCAAGATCTTAATTCTCAATTTCAGGGTTATGCACAACACCATTGCCTTGAAAACCTTGGCCATCTAAATCCCAACCTCAAAACCAATATTGGCACCAAGGTTGGCAAGGGACTTACAAAATAAATCCATTGTATCCTCAATATTTTCCTCACTATCCTCAATACCAATCTCAATGCTATCCATACCATTCTCCTCCACCACAACATCAACTTCACCCTCAGTTGACCTCAATTCAACCTTTCCCATTACCATCCACATAAGCACCCCAAGATCCATTCCCACTCCACTACCTTTACATCCATTTCAGATTCCCAACAATAAAACACCTCAATCCACACAAAATGTTGAGGTATTGCAAAATGATTCTCCGGCTTCCATTTAAGAACAACAACCAAAAGAAGAGCAGATAAGGTCCAAGAATCATGGATGCTTGTTGAAGAAGAGAATTTGTTGGGTACTAAGATTGAAAATTTTCATGCATGCCTATCACCAGATTATATGAATGGGGTTCACATCTCTGAAGACTTGCATGGCATGATATAAAGAAGACAAGGAAGACAAGATTACATTTAATCTTGGTTCTGTTAGTCATCAATATTTTTCACTGTTTTTAGATGACTATAGGATGGTCTTAGATTTCTAAAAACAACATTCCTTGAATATTGTGAGTTTTAGAAATCTCACTGCCTTCATTACCCTTTTCAAACTTTTTTCACTATTCTATCAAATTTTCCATTTCATGGTCACCCTGTCACTCCTAAAAGACTCCTTATGGGATTATGCCTCTCATCTCCATCCTTATTTCCTGCTTATGACCTCATTACCCTATTTTCCATTGCTCATAACTCCACTTTACCTCTAGGGTTTCCTATAGCCAACTCATTCCCATGTTCCCCAAGTTCCTCAAGCATTGATGGCCTCAAAACCATCTCTGTAGGCTCTTTAGATAAATCAAGTACCTTGGATTTTGGATCTTCAATACAACACTTTGACAAATAATATGTTTTCACTTGAAGCCTCCAAGCCAATTTTCAGTCAAGATCAGGTGAAAAAACCCTCCCACTAGGTCAATTAGGGTTTCACATGTTTTAAGGTCATCATTGGTGTTCCAAACACTGCTTTTCCTTTGCTATAAGCTGGCTTAGATGTAATAGAAGGTCAGCACATGGTTATTCAAGAAATACCTAAAGAGTTTCCAAAGAATACTATCCTACAGCTCAGATTCTGCACATGAGGAAAATGGAAAAGATTTTGCACTTCTGCAGGAGTGTTGAAGTTTCCATCATCATGTAATATTCCTAATTAGTCCTAAGCTAATAGGAATATTCATTTTGTTTCGATTTCTTTGTTTAAAGAATAAATATGTAAAGGAGGTTCATAAGACTCCTAATAAAAGAATAAATCAATGCCCAATGTGAACAAGGCTAAATTTGGGCCACTTGTAAAAACACACTTGAGTGTGAAAGAGACTGAATCTATTGACCAAGTCAACCAAGACCAAATCAACCACATTGTCTAGATAGAATGAATCTCCTAGAAGGACAACGCAGTCAAGTTGGATGCTACACATGTGAATGGGGCTAAATCATTGAGGGTGGTTTAGGGTTTTACAATCTCTTGATCTTATAAAAGGAAGAGGAGGGCAGCATATTGAGGTTGTTCATGATATGATATTTTGATATATTGCCTGCTTAGACATATAGCTTTCTTGGTTGTTTAGCCTAGATTGCAAATGCTATTTAGCATTGGAATTTCCTGTTTAGGAGTTCCACCGCTTTCCATTGAGTAGCTCTTGGAAGAGTTTGTACTACATAATCCACTATCTCGTTTGAGACCAAGCTTCTCCTTTCAACTAAAATTCATGTCCTGTTTAGGGTGTGATTGTCTTTGCAAGCTGTAGCAAGTGGAGGCTAGATCTATTCAGATCTAGGCCATACTAGTGCCTCTTTTCAG
Organism: Pinus albicaulis; assembly: GCA_034641835.2. Lineage (NCBI taxonomy): Eukaryota > Viridiplantae > Streptophyta > Pinopsida > Pinales > Pinaceae > Pinus > Pinus albicaulis. Next base: position 33,571 of record JAXQQM020068138.1, read on the forward strand.
TGGGAAAGTCATCTATTCCATTGGCAAGAGTGTATTAGCTGATTGGAGCTTCAAATATACATCTTGGCATCAGGAAAAAAATCTACAGCAAGTCTACAACACATTTTTTATCCCTGGACTGCGTTATTTGCAAGTGAGGAGTTAAAAGGTGTTTTGGAAACTACTTGGAGGAGAGATCTCTGGTGTAAAGGAGCCTTCCTTACACTATGGTGATTCATGGATTAGCCATCTAATCCATGCATTTTTCAAATCTGATCTGTTCATAGATATATTTTCTTCAGAAATTTTGAATCATTCTGTAGATCTGCTGTAGTAGATTTCAGATCTACTCCATATACTTCATTTTCTGCTGAAAACCCCAAGGGGATCTGAAAGAGGAGCCTTTATAATGTATAGATCTGATATGGATCCAAATTTTTGTACATAGATCTGCTCTAGATCTGATATGTAATCTATTTCTGCAGTACACAATAAAATAACGCTGTCAAGCCTTTGCAGTCATTTCTATGTGTTGCAGCACCTCATTCTTGAGGGTTTCTTCATCAAATTTTCCATTTTCTTCATGTTATGAGCAATAAAAATCCTGATCTAATGTTTTCATAATATTGTAGTATAAATCCTCTTTAAATGACGCTATTCATGCTTCAGTAATTTCTGAATACTAAAAGTCATGGGATTTTAGTGTTTTTGAGCCATATCGGGAGTGGGAGATCTATTTAACTTAGCTAGAGTTATTTGTTTTCACTCAAATTTGGTATGTGAATCCCACATGACCTAAGCTAAAGGATCCCACCATCACTTTCCCTTATTTTTACGCAAATATATGAAAATGACATTTTTAGGGCTGAAATAGTTGTTTTTCCCCACTTGTCAAATCATGGAATGAAAGATAAGTTGTTGTTGTAGCTCCAATTGATGTATATGTGTTTTTCACACCTATTTTAAGCTTATTCATCATTTCAAGCCCGTAATATAGTTTATATATTGCTGAATCCCTGTTTTGGGATATTACAGTGGTATCAGAGCATCATCTTGGCTCAGCCTGTGAATTTCAAGTCAATATGTCTTTTCAAGGAGAGAAGAGACAAAAGAAGAAGATTGATTACATTTAAAAAAAGAAGAAGAAGGGTAAAACCCCTTTTATTGGAAGAATGAAAGGGAAATAATTCTCAAAAACTCTGTTCCAAACTCTGCATGAGCTTAAAGGAGAAATCAAAGAAATAAAGAGGGAGAGACATGAAGGTCCCTCAAGAAGATATTTACATGAATAAAACCCCAATTTTTCGTCTTATATGTGCAAGCACTCAGCTACATCAGATCTACAGTGTTATTCTATGCCCAGATCTACTACAAGAGAAATGAGGGAAGAAGATGCACCAAAGGAGGAGACTTTGAGTGATTATCTTTAGGAGTATGAATCTAAATATTGGAAAATCAAGGAGCACTTGAGCTTCCGAGAATTCTTCCAGCTGAAGGAGGAGAGAAGATCCAGCAATAGAAGAAGGAGAGGTAGATTCTTTCTGCCTAACTTTGATGGGTCCTCCACATGCACAACTGAAGAATGGCTAGATCAGCTAGACTCATATTTGGATCTACATCAAGTTTCATAAAAAGAAGCCCTTAAGGTAGCAGCGCTGCATCTTAAAGGTGAAGCTTATGCTTGGTGGTTGTTTGAATCTTTCTCATTAAATAATGCAAACATATCTACTTATGCAAAGTTCACTCGGGGAATGGTGAAAAGATTTGATGTGAAACAAGATGAAACATCTTTGATTGAGCTAGCAAAGCATGAGCATGCAAAACCATTGCATGAGTTGGAAAGATTTGTTATGAAAACTCCACTTCAGATCTTTGTTGAAGGGGATAAAAACTTGTGTGATACCTTTCCAAGGGCAAGATCCCCATTGCATGAAGAGAATTATTCTCAAAAAGAAGTCATGGAGATTCCTCTTTCAAAAAAAGACCAAGATCCAAGGTCTCTTGTTGATAATGAGGTGTTCTCAAATATTGATGAGAAGGAAGAACAAGAAGACAGTAGCAACGTTGTTACTTCAAAAGAAGATCCATTACCACATGGGGATGGAGATGAAGTTATTGTTTCAAGGGAAAGAGCTTGTGTATCTTTGCAAGTGATTCCGAAGGAGCATTATGTGACAGCGTTATTGGGCAATGATACCTTACTCCAAGTAAGAGGAGGAAGGATGGATCAACATCCTATGATGAGGAGCATGCACCCTTGTTTATTTAAAGGGGTTTCTATTCATGAAAAGGAGACTGATAAATGCAGCAAGGGAAGGGACACATTAGTCCAACCATCCATACAATCTACTTCAAACCTTGATGTCTCTTTACATGGAGGCATTCCACTAAGGAGACACCCTGATGAGAAGAAGTGTGAAGTGTTCTCTAAAATTTGTGAATTAGTGACACATTTGGCTAAGGAGGGAGCTTTGAGGGGAGCTACCACATCATTGATATCTATTGATGGATTCTAAGGGGAGCTGAACAATTTTCTAAAATTGATTTTGCTATTTCTCACTCATCTATTTGCACTGGTAAAGAAGAATTCAGAGATCCATGATGACACTAACATGATGTCAAATGGACACTCCATATATTTGGGGTAGAAAATTATATCTCTCCATAAGGATATTTCTAAAGGAAGCAAGAGGGTACCAACAGTCTTGTGTGCATGGGCTAAACTATGGAGATTTTTGAAGAGAGATATCTTTCAAAATATGATTGATCTTCCTATTCTTCAATATTGTCTTGCACAAGATCAACTGCAAGGGAGGCAACAAGGATGGAGCTTCAATACTTCCCCATGTGACTTTGGCATTGAGCATGTCAAAGAGGAAAGAGATGAGGTGATAGCTACTTCATTTCATAACTCTACAGCGTTGTCTTTATTGAGATGCCTAGATCCATATTGGGAGTCCCAACTCTTGGTAGAATATTCCAAGGACCTCTTCACATGTAAGGTTCTTGATGGGTAAATGGAATATAGGAGGTATAAGGTGGTTTATGAAGTCATTTACTTTCATGATCAGATCTACTTGGCTAAAGAGTCAAAACTCAAAGACCAACTACTATGTGCAGCCTATGATATCTTGCTTTCTACTCCCACTGTTTTCATTAGAACACACCATACTATCTTGATGGGTAAATGGAATATAGAAGGTATAAGGTGGTTGATGAAGTCATTTACTTTCATGATCAGATCTACTTGGCTAAAGAGTCAAAACTCAAAGACCAACTACTATGTGCAGCCTATGATATCTTGCTTTCTACTCCCACTGTTTTCATTAGAACACACCATACTATCTCAAATGGATTCATGTGGGAAGGCTTTGAAGAAGACTTATATCAACATTATCAAAGATGCATGTATCACATGAAGATGGAGCAGCAATATAACTCTATGGAAGAGTTAGTTCAGCCCTCTCCTTCTCCTCTTGAGGAAGGAGATAGATCTATGCACCTCTCCACTTGTTAGAGGAGGACTATTGGTGAAGAGCATACTTATGTAAATCATGTTTTACTTTCTGATTGTATGCATTCTTTTACTATGTATATACAGGAAATGACTCCTAAGAGGAGTTCTATACCTTATAAACTTCATGGCCAACTTTGGGCCAAAAATATTGCTGATTATGGCCACTCCCTTGGTGAACAAAGGGAGATTTTGCAACATGATGGGTGCTTTCCTAAGGCACCAAATATATCTTCCACTTTCAGCCATGGAGATATGTTATGGGCAGCAAGTAAGTGGTGGGGAAACCACTTACCACATCTTAATTTTATGCAAGTAGGAGATGTCCTACGCTGGTTGCTATTGGGTGAGTATGGGTACTACCCAAGGTTTGATATTTTCTTGTCTCATGCCTTGTATCTCAATGAGAGGATGCATAAGAAGAAGGCATGATTGATTTGGTTGATAAGAAGAGATTTTGGACATCCCATGTTAAATTTCATGTCCATGTATTTTCTTGTGATTGGGATGTGTCTCATGTATGTACATGTATTTCTATTTGGAATGTATTTCATGATCATGTATGTACTTGGGTTTGGGAGAAAATGTAACTCTCTCATGAGGTGGCATAAGAGAGCTTATTTATATCATGATGATGATGATGCTCTGATCTTTGTTGGGAACATGAGAGGAGGGATGACACATTGGTTGAGTGTGTCCTTTGGGAATGAAATATCCCATATTCATTCATGCTTCAAGAGGAGGATAGCACATTGTATGGCTGCTACATCATATCCTTTTTTTTCTTATGCAAGGAGCCATATGTTGGGCTTATGTCATTGGAAGAAGTCTCTCACTTGGGAGAATTTGCAGCAAGACATGTGTTTCTTGAATCATATTGAGCCAACACCTATTATCCTCTACTATCTCCAAGCTTTGAAGAAGCTTTTTGCAGCAAGAATGTGGTGGGATGGCCACTTATTGTACTATGATTTGAGGAAACAAGATGAAGGACAATGATGGTCTCAAGGGAGGGACTATTGTCACCATCCAATATTTCATATGACACTTAGTCCATGTTTCTTTTGGAGCACATATGGTGAAGATCCTCTATTCACTATATGCATGGAAGATTGGGCAAGGAGTCTCACTAGAATCCATGAAGGGAATCATGAAGTTCCAAGTCTCTTTTGGTTTCATGGGGACTATATTAATGCATCCCAGGATCATCAGCTCCATATTTATCATAAATGGAGGGAGAGACAGCATGAATTGAGAATTATTATCTCTCATTTCTAGCCATGGAACCCCTACACATTGCATATGGTGGGGATTGGAGACTATTTATTTGAGCTATCAAGGATGGCTCACTTTGTTTGGTTGATAGCATGGAGATTGAAGTTTCTCATGGGGGTTGAAGTATCCAATATTTACCATCTCTCATGCCTTGAGAAGGCCAGTGGACATCATATGATTCTTTTCATGTATCTCCCACTACTTCATGATGACAGCTATTTGGTTCATCCACAAAGGCAAACTTGTATTCTTGGGAGGAGACAATTCCATTGGAGATTTTGCAAAGTCCTTGTGAGTTTCTTGAGGACAAGAAACATTTTGGAGGGGAGGACTGTAATATTCCTAATTAATCATAAGATAATAGGAATATTCATTTTGTTTTTCTTTCTTTGTTTAAAGAATAAATATGTAAAGGTGGTTCATAAAACTCCTAATAAAAGAATAAATCAATGCCCAATGTGAACAAGGCTAAATCTAGGCCACTTGTAAAAACACACTTGAGTGTGAAATAGACTGAATCTATTGACCAAGTCATCTAGGACCAAATCAACCATGTTGTCCAGATACAATGAATCTCCTAGAAGGACAACACAATCAAGTTGGAGGCTACACATGTGAATGGGGCTAAATCATTGAACGTGATTTAGGGTTTTAAAATCTCTTGATCCTATAAAAGGAAGAGGAGGGAAACATATTGAGTTTGTTCATGATATGATATTTTTATATATTGTCTGTTTAGACATATAGCTTTCTTTTCTATTTAGCCTAGATTGCAAATGCTGTTTAGCATTGGAATTTCCTGTTTAGCAGTTCCACCTCTTTCCATTGAGTAGCTCTTGGAAGAGTTTTTAATACATAGTCCACTATCTGGTTTGAGACCAAGCTTCTCCTTTGAAATACAATTCATGTCCTGTTTAGGGTGTGATATTCTTTGCAAGTTGTAGCAAGTGGAGGCTAGATCTATTTAGATCTAGGCCATACTAGTGCCTCTTTTCATTGGGAAAGTCATATATTCCATTGGCAAGAGTGTATTAGTTGATTGGAGCTTCAGATCTACATCTTTTCTTCAGGACAAACTCTACAGAAAGCCTATAGTGGAGGTTTTGTCCCTAGAGTGTGTTATTTTCAAGTGAGTTACAGGGTATTTTGGCAACTACTTGGATGAGAGATCTCTAGTGTAAAGGAGCCTTGCTTACACTGTGGTGATCCATTGATTAGCCATCTAATCCATGTATGTTTTAGATCTGATCTGTTCATAGATGTATTTGCTTCTGAAATTCTGAATCATTCTGCAGTAGATCTCAGATCTACTCCATATACTTCATTTTCCACTGAAAACCCCAAGGGGATTTGAAAGAGGAGCCTTTATAATGTACAAATCTGATATGGATATAAATTTTTGTACATATATCTTCTCTAGATATGATATTTAATCTACTGCTGCAGTACACTCAATAAAATAATGTTGTCAAGCCTTTGCAATCATTTCTATGTGTTGTAGCACCTCATTCTTGAGGGTTTCTTCATCAATTCTTCCATTTTATTCATGTTCTGAGCAATAAAAATCCTGATCTGATGTTTGCATCATATTGTAGCAGAAATCCTCTTTAATTGACGTTTTTCATGCTTCAGTAATTTCTTAATACTAAAAGTGATGGGATTTCAGTGTTTTTGAGCCATATCGAGAGTGAGAGATCTGTTTAACTTAGCTAGAGTTATTTTTTTTCGCTCAAATTTGGTATGTGAATCCCACATGACCTAATCTAAGGGATCCCACCGTCACTTTCCCTTAATTTTTCGCAAATATATGAAAATGACGTTTTTAGGGCTGAAATAGTTTTTTTTCCCCACTTGTTGGATCATGGAGTGAAAGATAAGTTTTTGTTGTAGATCCAATTTATGTATATGTGTTTTTCACACCTTTTTTAAGCTTATTCATCATTGCAATACTGTAATACAGTTTATGTATTGCTGAATCCCTGTTTTGGGATATTACACAGTAGAAGGTATTGATAAGTTAGATGGTTTGCTCCTAAGTGAAGACAAATTACATCATAAGAAGGATGAAAAATTGGTATTGAGGAGAAATATGGTTTTGAACTTGATATTCCAGTTGAGTGCCAAAACAATGACCCCTTGCAGAAAATGACATGGAGGAAGCACTAAACCCTATTTTCCTCTTCCACTAGGCTAGGGTTTGCTATGGAAAAGAGGCATATGAGTAGAATATCCATATGGTAGGTCATATAAGAAATCATGAAGCCATGAAAACTCATAAACATCACACCTCCACCATTTTCTAGAAATTCATTCCAAGAGCCAAGCCATTTGTCACTCATAGGGCCGGTTTTGCTTCAAACTATGTTTCTGATAAAAAAGAGGTGAGTTTGAAAAATGTGAGAGAGTTTTTTTTCCATCATAGGTCAAAGAAGAAAAACCTCCTTCATATCTTACACAGGTGTCATGATTTTGTAGAAATGTCAAAAATACAGGTGTCATAAGAGAATTGCTGCACTTCTAGAGTGACCTTGGGAAAATTAGGTTTTCTCATAGCTAGAGTGTCAAAATTAATTTCTTGATGATTCAAATGAAAAATATATTGGAAAATATTTCCAATGATCTATCATGAGCTCAATTTGGAGTTGAGGAAGGCCTCCAAAAATTTCTTGCACCAACACTCTGCATTTTTGCACCATCATTTAGCACTTTTTGACCAGTATTGGGAGACTCAACCTTTGACAACTCAAATCAACTCCAATCAGAAAGAAAAAGGTATATTTGGAAATCATACAAGATAATATTTACAACGAGCTATCATGTGCCCAATTTGGACACCAGGAAGGCCTCCAAATGCCCTCTGCAAAAAGGTGCCATGCGCCTAGGATTGAGCGTTGCGCGCCTAGGATTGAGCGCTACGCCCTTAGCCTTGGTGCTGCGCTCTTGGGAAGAAAGGTTTTCAGAGCCCTACAACCACTCAAATTACTCCAAATCTCTTTCAAGTGTCCTCCAAAGGTTCTCCAAGCTCTAATAGAGATAAGTGGATGCCTTAACCACATTTTTCAAGCTATTTAATGGCTTTTTGAATGGTAATGGAACCCTAAGGAGGAACCCTAGGCTAAAAAATTGAAATAAATATTCTTTCCATTTACTTCGTCTTCCTAGATATAGTATCAGCGATAGAGAGAGGGGTTACAATGTTTTAAGGTTGTTCATTCTCCTAAGCTGTCCCTACACCCATTTCATTCATTCAATCAATCCCTCCAGTTGCAAAGCCTGACATTCCATTACCATCCTTCATCTAAATTTGACATCAGCCCAAAGGTGTTTCAAAAAATAGTTTATACATATCAGAAAAGGTTTTTCATTAAGTTGTTAGCCTCTCACTCATTCTCATACACCTATACCCTCACTCACTCATCCCATTCACTTGAAAAGCTATCTCTTCATTACCATATTTTCATCTCATTTCCATTTACACTTTAGGGTTTATAAAGGAAAATTTTACAATGTCAAAAGACAGTGGTAGTGGAGGAGAGGCCCAAATTCCAAGTAGGCATGATCACAAAAGAGGCAAGATAACATATATAAACCCGTAAACACAAGAGAGCAAGAGACAACATTAGCAGAGCAACTCACTCCAAGTGAGTTTCTTGCCATGTAAATCAGTCATGATAGGGAACCTTGGCTAGAGAGAGAAAACATACACTTAGAGGGTTAGCTGGAGAAATCCAAAAGAAACATTAACCTTTAGAAGAAGATGGTAAGGCATTATGCCTTAAGGAACAAAATTGAAAGGGACAAGCTCAAAAGATCCCTTGATAAAATTCAAGCTCTCAAAGAGGCAAAGGACAAATAAAAACTCGGAATCCTTTTTGATGCATCCCTATAGGCATCCCAAACATAATCAATAAGACAAATCAAAATTTTGGCACCTTTTTGAAGATTTTTAGTTTTTGATTGTTTTAAAGGGCCAAGGGAATATCGCCACTAGCACTGCGCTCTTTTTTGGGGCACCCAATGGAGGAATGGCTTAAATTTTCATGTTAATCATTCTAAGGAGATCACTCATAGAAAATTTCAGCTTCTTTGGAGCAAAATTTGTCCTCCAAAAGTGCCAAAAACACCCAGAAAATCACCTTTCTACCCTATTTTCAGGACTGGCGCTACACCCTTAGAAGTCTTGGGAGAATGGATTTTTGAGCAGGAAAATGGACACTAAATTGAAAAATAAAGGCCATTTTGGAAACTAGATAGGACAGGATTTCCAATGAGCTATCATGGAGCTCATTTGGACACCGGGAAGGCCTCCAAAAATTAGCTACAAGACAGCCTGTTTTTCCAGTGTTGGCGCTGCGCCCTTGGCCTTGGCATTGCACCTGTTAGCCTCCTATATCAATAGGTTTCATCTTTCATGATTGTCTTGATGGAAGTATGGAATATGTTCAAACCTTCTTACTTGAGCAAAGGTGTTCCATATTCTTAAAAAACCAAAAAATCAAAAAATTTAAAAAATGTAAAGAGGGTATACCCTAAAAGAAAGATCAAAGGGTAAAAAGAATAAAAAAGGTCAAAAAAGAGAAAGAAATGAACCCCAAGAAAAAAATAGACCAAGGAAAGTGTGCAAATCCAAATGCCACTACTTTTTACTCTGTTATAATAAATCAATTGTGTGCAGCTTGTGAAATTTTTGCCACAATTCATGAATAAGTCAAACTGCTTAAACTTGGCTTAGTCATATTTCAATTTCATGTTATAGATTAGAGAATAAATATCTAGCCAAACAGTTTAATCTTGGCAGATAAGTAGATAGGTGGAGTAAATAAAAAGGTGCTCAACAGCTTAATCTGAGCCCTTGGATGTAATAAGGGTAGAAATAGATAGATTTATCATGTAAAAAGGAAAAAGATTGATCAGGGTTTGCAAGTCTAAATGCACCCTAATAAAGAAGAGAAAATGGTAGTATTTAGTAGATAGGGTAGGTAGATGGTGCTGCAAAGTGTTATCTGATGAATGGTGCTACTACGTGTTGGTTAATCATTTACTTTCATCACAAGTACTAAAGCAGGAAATACACTGAAAAATCACAGCAAGCAAAGTCAAATTCATTAACCTCCCTCATCATTTTTTCCCCTCAAGAGTTTTACTAATTTCCCCAAAAGTACTAAGGTAATTTGAGATTAAAGGGGCTCAAGGCATTTCCTTGACTTCTGGAGGGACCGGACCCTCGGCCTAATGATCAAAAAGACCTAAGCACTTGAAATAATTCATCATTGTTATCTTCCACCTTTAACTTTTTCCTAAGTAAAATCCTATTTTACTTAGGAAACTGATGCAAAATTCCATAAAAATTCCTCAAAATAATTTGTTATTCTAAGTTTAAGTGTTGAAGATAAAATGTTGCAATTTACTTCATAAGTTATCACTTTCTTAGATGTACAAAGATGTTTTGATTTTCCTTGTCCTTTACCATATTAACATTTAATTCTACTATATTAAATCCCTAGTGAAATCCCTTTTCCTAAGTATATAACTCCTTTTTCTATAAATATCCCCAAAACCCATTTATTATAATGTTTACCAAAGTATATATTCCCGCACATTAAAAATAAACACCCCGCTTTATAAGCCCTTTGGTTAAAACTATAGCATTATACATAAATCCCGCCCCTATGATGAATAAATTGTATTAATTCATTCATCATATAATAAAAATATATATAAAAAAAAAAAACTTTAGACATACTATAAGTATGTTTAATACCAAAACATATCAATAAACTTTGCGAAAAGCCTTGTGCCACCGTGGTCCGTCCACGTGGCATTCCACCTAGCCAACTCCGCCGCAACCTATTTCATTATATACCTGGGATTAATTAGTTATTTGGACTAATTAACAACCTTCTCCGCCTATTAACACTTCCCCGGAGTGATTAGATTTCGCATTAAAACCTTTTAAAGACCCGGCGGGCCCACCTTTGAAATCGCCGCATGTTCCCCATCCCTTCAGCCGTTGGATCGCCCATTCGTTGATCAACGGTTATCGTTAATCCCGCTGCCCATCCCTTTCCAGCATGTTAACCAGCGGGGGATGGGCGGTTTTTGAAAAGTCAGACTTCCACGTGGAAACTGCTCTGTGGAATCGCTCCCCCCGCGATTAATACCGCCCTCGACCAAAAGTGGTGCGGGCATTTCCCGCTTACCACTTACCGCTTGACTCGACACACGTCATCCCGTACCACCATGACGTCACACCTCGAAAAAAAACAAAAAGCCTTTTAACTTGTAAATAAACCATTTTTTCGTGTTTTTTTATTCATTTTCACTATTCAGAGAAGAACGTTGCTCCCGCTGCGATTTTCAAAATTTCTGCTGTAATTAACCATTTCGCCCCAAAATTCTGCTACGCCCGTGTTGAAGACGTCCCCGCCATTGCTCATTACCTGTTAAAGAACAAGTTTCCGTCTAAAATACAGGTATTTATCATTTTACGCCCCGACTGCAAGTCAAGCTTAGTTTCCTTTGTTTTTTCTCTGAAAAAATAGTTAAAAAGCATCGCTGAGCTCTCCCTGAAGATTTTAAACCTGTGAATTTGCTTCCCAAACCTGCAAATTGTTTCAATTTCCTCCATTTTCATAAATCCCGTCCGGTCTATAAGTAAAACGAAAACCTCCATTTTGAATCCACAAGAACCAAAATGGAGGTCCCCACAGCTCTGAATATCACTCCCTTGAATGCTCCTCATCGGGAATTGGAATATCTACCTCTGATAGATGAAGATTTCCAAATAAAAGACCTGGGTTTCGATGAAAGTCCCCGATTGAGCTTCTGTCGCTGCAGAGACGAATTCTCAAAAGGGCAAGACCTTATAGGGTTATGGGAATCCAATCTCCCAAGGTATCTTATTCCTTCAGTCCACATTTTCTCTGAAATCATTCATTACTGTCATGCAAACTATGATCCTGCACAGAGAGCTATCTTAACTCCTGATCAAAGTGTTCTATTTCCTATCACACCTCAGGCTATCAATGCTATGTTACACTTTGAGCCAGAGCAAGAATTAACACCATTATCCATGGAGAGATTGATTGAGAAAACCAGACAGTTAACCCCAGAGAAATTAAAATCCATGTGTCAGTATTTCATGCTACCTGAGCATCAGCCAAAAGGGGCTCCCCCCTATGGTTTTTACTATTTCAATACATTGGGAATGCTAGTTGTAAACATAATATCCTTTGTCTTAGGATTCAATACCAGTGAGTATGTAGACGAGATAACTTTGGCTTTGCTATCCATCTTTACCCCTGGGCAGCCTCCTGAGATTAAGTATGATTATGCTTCCTTCATTGCCAACAAAATCCATGATCAATTCTTAAAGCTAGATACTGAAAAAGTGTTCAAGTACTCCTCAGTTATCTATCATCTCATGATCTATTATCAGTCAGACAGGTTCCCCTTCCCTGTTCAGAAACTTGATGCTAAGGGTAATCCCAGGTCTGTCATTTTTTGGTCCCCCATCATTCATTTTTCCTCTGATTCTCCCTACTCCTATTCAGAATTCATTGATCAGTTTGTACAACCTGCCACAACTCTGTTAACAGGAATTTCTCCCCCCAGACTCAGTACTGAAATTAGAAATACCTTGCAATTATCAAAGAGTTATAAAGTTGGGGATTGGTACTTGTACCAAAACCATACAGTCATCAGGATTTATGGATGTGAATTACGTCCATTCAAGTTACCCAGATATGTACCAATGAGAATTTTTGCTTTGGAATACTTTAGACAGATGAATAATTCAGATGTGATCCATTTCTGCAATGTAAAGAAGAAAGCACAATTAAGGATCAAAAGCCAGTTAGGTCCTTTCATTTGCAATTCTAGGGAAGCTGAGAGAGAAGCAGAACTTTTATTAGAGAGAAAATTCCAGACATCTTTCCGTTGGGTCCCTTATGACCCCTTTGGTTTCATTTGTGAAAAGAGGTTAAAAAATAATTCATCTCCTTATGTACATCACAGAATTCCTGACATAGAACAGTATGCAAATCAAGATGAATGGGTTAAAGGAACACTTGCTGAAGAGGAAAGTGGAGCTGACAAATTGAATAAACTTATGAAATATGTTGAGAAGAATTTTGACCTAGAAACATATGATCAAATGCAGGTACCCTACATTGGCACATCTTCAGCAACCACTCTACAGCAAGCGTTACAGGAAAACAGTCCATCAGTAGCAGCAGAACCCAAGGGTAAAGGAAAAGAACCTGTAGTTCAGGTTATTGAAACCTTGATCATGGCAGAAAAACCACAGAGTTCCAAAACACCAGAACCATCTCAGGCTTCTCCCACACCAGCAAAGCAAATCCAAGTTCCATAGATGCAAACTCCACTGAATGTGGAAATAGGGAAAAAGAGGCTAGCTCCAGATACCACACCTTCAAAAGGAGCCCCACAAGTTTATCAAGCTAAAAAACACAAGTCTGATCCACCTCCAGATGTAGAAATTATAGATGAAGTATTTGATGATGGTAGAGAAGATAGTCAGCAAACAGGTACAACAAGTGAAACAAACATAAGCCAGAAAGGGATACAAAAGCAATTAAGCACTGAAGTATCTTCTTTCAGACCGCCAAAGACAGATACTGGAGACATTAAGAGAACCTTCATTAATATCAAAACAAAGAATGATCCATTGAAAATGAAGGTATACGATCAGTATATGAAGATGGCTCCTCATAATCAGCAAAGGCTGATGTCCGCATTTGATCTTTCACAAGGTAAAATGCTAATGAGCCACTTTAAAGCAAAGGTGCCAAAGCCAACTTCAGCAACAGATTACATCAGAACAAATTTTGAAGTTTTAGCAAAAGATATCCATCCCTTGGATCAGATAGAGCTTCATAGACAAACGGGGGAAATGGTTTATTCTACTCTCACCAACAAAGCCATGGCAGCTTTAACGCTGCAAGATTCCTTGAATAATACTACTGCACAATTGAAGATTGAGAGGGCCTCCTCACAGGCCAAGGATAATAGAATAAAGTCTCTAGAAGAGATCATCATTGGTTTGGGTCACAATCCCAAAGACATTAAAGGTATTGAGGCATTGGTAAAAAAGAAAGAGGATGATATAGCTGCACTCAGAAAACAGCTGAAACTACCAGCCTCGAGGCACCCTCAGACACAGGAAGTTATAAAAGGAAATTCACAAGAAGAAATGATGGATTTGCTCTTGAATATGACAGAGCGACTAAATGAAACAGAGAAAGAGTTGGAAAAAGCATTGAAGGAACAGGAAATTATCAAGCAGACTTCAACAACAGGTACTACAACTACAGGACAGCAGGAACAACCATCTCAGGTGAATATTTCTAATTTGAATTCTGAGGATTTAATTAAACAGATGGAGAGTTTGCAGCTAAGGGTCACAGAGCTCCAGGAAACAAAATTGCAATTAACAAAATTGGAGGAAAAATATGACACATCCAAAAAGACAGCTGCTGACAACCTCAGGGAAATAAAAAGATTGGAGAAATTGGTTGAGGCTTTGCAAAAAGATCTTTCACTGGAAAAGCCTCTGAACGAAATAAATGATATTCTTTGGTGCAACATCATTGAATTAATAAAGGGTATTTGGCCCTCAATTCAAGCTATTTTTGAGAAAAATGAGTTAGTCAAGATAGCACAAGAGGAAATAAATAGAACCAGACATGAGTTAAGAGGCAGGCCTGAGCAGGCCCAGCAGCTCATTCAATTTTTGAATTCTAGAACAAAACAACAACTTGCATTGTTAGGAATTGATGACAGGACAGGGGCAGTTTTGGAAGCAAAGAGAGTTTTCACCAAGAGGACTTTCATGCAAAATTTGGAAAGAAAGTGTACAGACATTTTGGTTGACATCAACAATTTCAGAGAAAAATTCTAAGCTCTGCTAGATAATGGGTTACCAAGTCCCATGCTCACAGAAGATCAAATAGTAGACTTGGAAACCTATGAGAAGAGAATAAAGGCTCATGCTAAAAATACAGCTGTAGGTTCTACTAGCTCATCAGAACCTGCAGTACCAACTGGGAAGAGTATTTATGATAAGGTGAGGGATTTATTTCATCTGGAGCATGAAATAAAGTATCTATTTCTGAATGATCCCACTTTTTATAAACTTACTGAAGCAGATGAAACTTTGAGAAAGCTCAGAAGAACTATGATACGAGATGATCAATGGTGGCATGAAATGTTGGAAATTCTGTAAAGGTTAATTTCAGGATGAGAATTTATCTTTACTCAAGTAAATGGTAAAAACAGGAAAACAGATGAAAGAGTATCAGGTGAAAAGGTTAAAGAGTATCCGTGAGAAGAAAGAGTGTTCAACAAGCAAAAGAAATACACAAGGGACAGCACAGAGCCTTATTTTGGCACTTACCTCCAGCACGTCCACTAAGAAAGGAACAGCACATCGATAGTTACATATTATTCTATCTACGAGACCATTTGTCTCCTACTTTTTTGTAAATAATGCCTTAGTCACCCAAAATATGGGCTAGGATAGTGTAAGTTTGTTTCGAATTATTTTGTGTATAAATAAACCCTCAAAGAGAGTGTTGAGGGTGGATTCTATTACTTTGCTGTAACATTGAGATTTTCAGAATAAAATCATTTTGGAGAAGTTTATTAAGTGACTTCTTGGATGACGATTTGGAGGCTTCGGGACTTTTGCGAGATTCATGTGTTGAATGACAGGTTCCTTAGAATCTTTACTTCTTTGTCTTAAATTTTTATATCGATTTATAATATCATTATGTCCATTTACGGAATAATTTATAAAGGATTGAATCGAAATTTACTTAATTATTGCTACGATTTGAGATGTGATTGTTCTTAATGTTTTCCTCATTGGTTATAAGCATGAATTCTTAAATGCTCTTGCTTTGCACTAGTTTAAACATTATTGATTACTATAATAAAGAATTCTTCATTGCTCTTTGTTTGTAATCATCTCATTTCTTTCTTTTGAACATGGTGAAAGATTCTTAGCTGCCTTTCATCCCTTCAAAATCATCCCATCCACTTTAAATTTTAAGGATTGTTCTCTGTCTAGCTATCTTGCCTTGTAAATCCATCTTGTGCGTAAAATAGAAATCCAGTAAAGCCATCCTTTGACTCCATAGCCCAATGGAATGAAAGCCCTCAACCTTGCCCTTAGTTTGTGGATTCCACCATTTTCCCAAAACAAACTCTTGAATCTATAACTAGCCTAAAACCTTTCAAGAACAAAGATACAGTCGCAAAGAGAGAGCCCTCTGCGGATGCAGTTAGCTGGGTCTGCATCCCAAGGATTGGTTTGTGGTTACCTCGAGTATACTTTCCTTTTCCACAACTTCAAGGAAAACCTAAGTGATAACATAGTGGCGACCATACTGGGGAGCTGAATCATTTTAATTGTTAATATTGTTCAATTATAAGCTATAGATAGAGTCTGAAGATCAGCCAGGTAGCCTTTGAAATTGCTTTTGCTCTGTAATTGCAAAAGTAAATAAAATCTGCTTCAGTCTATCTCTGATTTAGCTTATACATTGAACCTTAGTTTCAAATGTTTAATCAGACTCTCTATTTTAATAAATCTTTGAGAAAATTTTAATCAAAAATCATTATTTCTTAAAGAATTTGTAGAAGTTGTACTTTTTTTTCCATTAAAATCAAAAATCCAAAAACACATAGTCTAAGAAAACTGGCTTCAGAAAGGATTCGACATACTAGGTCAAACCCTGACCCCAATCCACCACCAATATTCGAAAATCCCAATCTGATTCCTAGGATTCTTAGAAGACTAGGAAGTCAAGAAAGTTCTGAAAGAGGAAGTCAGGAGAGTACAGGAAGTTCTAGACCACTTTCTAGATCTACATCTTGTCCTGTGAAAATTATTTATATTGATGACATTCCTTTTGAGGCACGATTTGAAACATCTTTGTTTGTAAATTTTTGTGAGACTGAATTATCTAGATTAGTTCCAGATCCTTTGTTCTTTGAAGATTTGCAATACAAATTTGTTTCACATCATCTTGACAGAGAATTGCATAACTCTATTCAGTCTGAGCAAACCTTTGAAGAAAGTTCAAACATCTCTGTGATAAACGAAATGGCTCAAGTTCGGTCACTTTTCCCAAAATTTTCAAACATTTAGTTGAGCCTCTCCATCTCTTCACAATAGGACCTCCATCTCCTCCTGTCAGACCATCAACTCCTACATCACTCCACTATATCTTCCAATGTCCATTGATGCCCCTTTACAGTTACCAGCCAACCCTCCAGCTTTACCTCAGGATTACCAGAGTAAGATCACACCTTTTGATGGATCGGGTACTTATACAGCTCAACAACACACCAAAAGGATGACTGATTACTTTGAGTTTTATGAGATTGATACTGATAATAGCCGAATGAGAATTTTCGTTCAGAGTCTTACTGGAGAAGTTAGAACTTGGTTTAGGGCTCTTTCCCCGAACAGTATTGCTGATTTAGAAGCTTTCTATAGGGCATTTACAGACACATGGGAAAAAGAAGGATCCTCTTGAGATCTATCAATTTGAAAAATTAAGAAGAAGACCTAACGAAACAGTACAAGATTACATCATTAGATTCAATGAAGCATATAATGCAGTTCCTCAAAACCTTAGACCCCCACCTGACTCCGTATTGGTCAAATTTCCAGATGGTTTTGATTCAGATATAGCTTATTCCCTTAGGGAAAGAGCTCCCCAAACATTAGAGGAAATGCAAAGCATAGTGGTGAGTGTAGAGGCAAATTTGATAGAAAAACGAGCCAGAGCAAGAGCAGAAAGAAGAATGCCTATGAATGAAGAACCTTGACTTGCAGAAAGAAAGTGGATGTAATCATTAAAGGTATGGAAAGATTAGGAGACAGTGGAAACCATTGAAAGAAAGTCTTATGCGACAATCTCAAAACGTAGCAAGAAACCCAAACTTTAGGAGGAATCTGAATCAAAATAGTGGAAAGAATGTTCCTGACCAGAACATTAGACCACCTTTCCAAGAAAACTTTGTTGAAGGTTCAACTTCTGAAGAACCTACAGAAGATGTAGAAATAAGCAATGTAACAGATGACAAAAATGAACCAGAAGTCTTCCTATCCCAAGATGATCAAGAGAATCACATCCTTGAAACATTCCAAACTCATTCATGTGAGACTTTTGATTTCAAGGAAGGCTATGACACAGCAATTTAAGAGGTTCATAAACAGTACAATTTGAGAAGTAGACGGATAGATGTACCAGAGAATAATAAACAGAAAACCACAAAACAAAATGTCAAAGGTAAACAAAACATTCCCCTTGTACAAAATATTCCCCCTGTACAAAACATTCCCCAAATACAAATTTTGCCTAGGATAACTCCCAGTTTTTCAAATCCAATAGAGAGATGTCTCTGACAGCCAACCAATCGACAAACAGCAATCCAATACATCTCCTCATGTAGGAACTGTAGAAGAAACAGTAGAAGTTAGTCCTGAAACATCTTCAAAGCAAAACTTCATTCATGAAAAAGAGAAAAACATTGAAGATCCAGTAAACAGAGAAAATACAACTGTGCAAAACACTAAAGCTCAAACAGAAAAACCCTTTAATCTAGAAGCTGAAATAGGCAAACTCAAGATGGCTGTTCCTTTATCAGAATTGGCTAAACATGATGTCTATAAGAATCAGATTTCCAAGTCTTTAAACATTAACATTACTGGATTAGATGATTCAGTAAATATTCTTGATGATCAACCCAAACTGCTTTTTGGCCCTGAGGTTAATGGCAAACCAGAAAGTGGAGGAACTCCTCCATTTTATGTAAGCGTGAATGTTCACGACAAGATACTCCATAATGCAATGCTTGATTCTGGACCATCTCACAATTTGATGCCAAAAGCAGTAATGGAAAGATTGAACCTAGATATTACCAGACCATACAAAGATTTATTTTCATTTGATTCCAGTCAGGTAAAATGTTTAGGTTTAATTAAAGATCTGTGTGTCACTTTGGTCCAATACCCTGCTAAGTCTGTTTTAATGGGCATAGTAGTTGCTGATATTCCACCCAAATATGGTATGTTATTGTCTAGGTCTTGGGGTGCCAAACTTGGAGGATCTATTCAATTAGACATGTCTTATGCAACTATTTCGGTATTTGGTCGGTATAAAAGATTATATAGAGAAACTTTGATGAAGTACTTAGTGAGTAGCCATGAGAAGCCTGAGAACTTCCCTGTTTATTCTGTACATTCTGACATGGATTCTTTTATTTTATACAATGCTGAGTCAGATCTTCCTACTGAAATAGGAGCTCCTGAAAAGGAAATCATAAACAAAACCACTGTCAAATTTGAAGAAATATCTGAAAACAAAGAAACACCAGATGACCAAGAAAAACCTGAAACAACTAAACAACTAGCTCTGTCAAAAAATATGTTAAAACAATTGATGAAGATTATGAACATGAAATTCTATGGCATTTAGAGTTTGATGGCTCAGTAAATAGACTCGGGGCAGGAGCTGGGATTTGGTTACATAATGTTGAAAACAATTATGCAGAGGGTCATGCTTATAGGTTGAATTTCAAATGCACTAACAACATGGCGGAATATGAAGCTCTTTTATTAGGGCTTAAACATGTCAAGAAGTTAGGAGGGATTAGGGTATCAATCATAGGAGACTCCGAACTAATCATCCAACAGATTAAAGGAGAATGTGCAACAAAAGACATGAGACTGAAACAATACAGAGAGACAGTGGTAGAGATTCTCAACACATTTTTACAAGCCCAACTTGCCAAGATTCCCAGGAAACAAAATTTACATGCTCACAGTTTAGCAATGTTTGCTAGTACATGTAAGTTACCTTTTGACCCTAATCATCAATTTTCAGCTGAGATTAGACATAGGCCTGCAATACCAGATAATCTTTTGAATTGACAAGTATTTGTGAATAATAATCAAATCAATAATTTTTTGACACTTCAAAATGAGTTTTCTAACTGTAATATAGATGAAGACATAACCATTGACGAATTTGATCAAGAAAAAGAACAAAAAATAGAAATTTCAAGAGAAAATGCAATTCATATGCGTCAACCATTCTTGAAAAGACATGCAAAATTTGAAACAAATGGAATTTGATGAGGTCGTAGATGAAACAGAAATCATCAATTTAGAAGATAATCAATTACCCAAAGGATTAACACCTTTGGAAGATCTATTTGACTCAAATGATATTCCATTCAGACCTAAAATGGAACCTGTTAAAGCCGAAATGGAGGAATGCAACTTAGGAACACCAGAACATCCGAACATCTAAAATAGTTAAGTATTAAGTTGTCCAAATCTCTCCCAAAAGAACAAAAGGTGAAATATGTTGAACTATTAAAAGAATTCCAGGATGTTTTTGCCTGGAGTTATGGAGACCTCAAGTCTTATGATACATCCATCATTCAACATACTATACCTTTGAAACCAGACCACAAACCTTTTAAACAAAAGCTTAGGAGAATTAATCCTGTTTTATTACCCTCAATTGAAAAGGAAATCAAAAGAATGTTGAAGCGGGGATTATAGCTCCTGCTCAGATTCTCGAGAATGGGTTTCTTTGGATCTCAACAAAGAAAAGACGGAGAAATTGAGCGTAGTAGCCGACTTAGAAATTTGAATAAAGTTTCTTTAAAAGACACATTTCCTACGCAAAAATGGACCATATCTTACAAAGGGTAGTAGGATCTTCAAGGATTTCTCTTCTGGATGGATTCTCAGGATACAACCAGACTCTGGTTCATCCTGATGATCAAGACAAAACAACATTTACAACACCATGGGGTACTTTTAAATATGTTAAGATGCCATTTGGACTAAAAAATGTAGGGGCAACCTTTCAAAGAGCAATGGAAATTGCATTCGCCAAAGAAATTCATGATTTTTTGGTTATTTACCTAGATGATTTAAGCTGTTTTTCTAAAGAAGGATCAAGAACATTTAGATCACCTAAGGCAAGTATTTATAAAGTGCAGAAAATATGGAATCTCTTTAAACCCTAAGAAGTCATTGTTTGGTTTTGAAGAAGGAAAGCTTTTAGGGCATATCATTTCTAAAGATGGCATTAGGATTGATCCAGAAAGAATTCAAGCAATTTTGCAAATACCCGACCCCAGAAACATAAAAGAATTGCAAGCATTTATAGGAAAAATCAACTTCTTGAGAAGATTTATTTCTAGTCTAGCAGAGTTACTTAGATTACTGACTAACATGTTGAGGAAAGATTCCAGCATTGACTGGACTGTAGAAGCCAAACAATCATTCGAGGAAATTAAAATGGCTTTAACAAGGACACCGATTCGACCGGTCCTAAATTTGATAGAACTTTATTATTTTTTCATTTGCTTGAACATCTTGTACATTTTTACTTCAAAAAGATGACGAGGAGTGCTTGTGAAAAGCCAATAGCATTTTTAGTAAAAACCTCTGAGGATGCATCTCTAAAATACAATATTATGGAAAAACGAGGCTTTTGCATTGGTAAAAGCAATCAAAGATTTCAGAGTTTACATATTATATTCTCATGTGATAGCATATGTGCCTATTGCAGTAGTTAAAGATATTTTGACTCAAGATGGCATTGAAGGTAAACGAGGTAAGTGGATAGCTACCATTTTGGAATATGATATTGAGATTAATCCAACCAAACTGATAAAAGGCCAAGGTTTAGCACAACTTATGACAGAAACCAATTGCCAAGCCTTAGACATCAATGAACTGGATAACGAGCAGGAGATGGCGACTCCACAGATCAATCAAGCTTTCTTAGATTCACCCTGGTATAATGATATAATTCATGTTTTATTAAACCTGAAAGCTCCTCCAGGGTTGTCCAGAACCAAAAGAAGATTTTTTAAAATGACATCTTTGAAATATTGTATTTTAGATAGCACTTTATTTTGGAGAAATCATGAAGGAATCTTGTTGAATTGTCTCTTAAAAGATGAAGCTGATAAAGTGCTTAATGAATTTCATGCAGGGGATTGTGGAGGACATCTCTACTGGAAATATACTGCAGAAAAGATCTTAAGGGCTCGCTTTTAATGGCCAACTTTTTTTCAGATGTTAAGAAATTTGTAACAAGTTGTCATAAGTGTCAGATCTTTGAGGGTAAAAGAAAGTTGTTACCTTTACCATTAAGACCAATTTCCACAGAAAGACCCTTTCAACAATGGGGATTAGATTTTATTGGAGAAATTCATCCCCCTTCTTCAGGGCAACACAGATGGATTCTTACTGCCACAGACTACTTCACTAAGTGGATTGAAGCTATCCCATGCAGACAGGCCAATGATTCTGTAATCATAGGGTTTCTAGAAACCAACATACTTTCAAGATTTGGCTGCCCAGAAAAGATTATAACAGATAATGCTGCTGCATTTAAATCAAAGAAAATGATTAGTTTATGTAGTAAATATCATATTACTTTAGGCCATTCAACAGCTTATTAACCTCAGGGTAATGGACTGGCAGAATCCTCCAATAAGAGTTTGATCAATATCATTAAGAAATTGTTGGAGGAAAATAAAAAGAGCTGGCATAAGAAACTGACCTATGCATTATGGGCAGACAGACTTACAACCAAGAAATCCATTGGGACTAGTCCATATGGGTTAGTTTATGGTCTGGAAGCAAGATTCCCATCATCTTTAGGAATCCCTGTCATGAAATTACTTCAGGAGGCTCAAGTGGAGCCAAATGACATTCAAAGAAGAATTAATCAAACAATCCACACCCAGCAAACTGAGAGAAGAGGTATACCAAAGATCACAAGTCTTGCAGGAAAAGCTAAAGAAAATGTTTGATAAAAGGACTAAAGCAGAAGATTTTCAACTAGGAGATAAAGTCCTTAGATGGGATTCTAGAAGAGAGGAAAAAGGGAAACATGGAAAGTTTGATTTCTTATGAAAAGGGCCCTATGTCATCCATGCCTTGCAGGGGAACAATACATACTTTTTGAAATATATGGACAATTCAGAAGCTGAAGAAGGACCAGTCAATGGTCGAATGCTTAAGCATTATTTTGATCCAATTTACTAGAATGTTTTAGTTTTTCTAACTTGTACATAATATATTGTTTTTTGTTGTTTTGTTTTTGTTAATGCAGTTTGGTTTGGATGGTGACTTCTGGATGTTGAAGCCCGAAGTGAAGGCCCTAAGCTCCAAGATTTTCACTATCATATGTAAAATAAAGCTACCAAAAGAAGGAAGATTTCACACTTTCAGTTTGAAGACATTTTGAGGCATCTTACCTGTTGTTCTTGACTTTCCACAAGGAAAAGCCATCCCCAAGTGGAGCAAGTGTTAGCCTCCTATATCAATAGGTTTCATCTTTCATGATTGTCTTGATGGAAGTATGGAATATGTTCAAACCTTCTTACTTGAGCAAAGGTGTTCCATATTCTTGAAAACCAAGAAAATCAAAAAATTTAAAAAATGTAAAGAGGGTATACCCTAAAAGAAAGATCAAAGGGTAAAAAGAATAAAAATGGTCAAAAAAAAGAGTGAAAGAAATGAACCCCAAACAAAAAATAGACCAAGGAAAGTGTGCAAATCCAAATGCCACTAATTTTTACTCTGTTGTAATAAATCAATTGTGTCTTGACTTATCATTTTTGCCACAATTCATGAATAAGTCAAAGCTGCTTAAACTTGGCTTAGTCATATTTCAATTTCATGTTATAGATTAGAGAATAAATATCTAGCTTAAGCAGTGGTTTAATCTTAATTAAAGTAGATAGGTAGAGTAAAATAAAAGGTGCTCAACGGCTTAATCTGCAGTTTAATCGAGCCCTTGGATGTAATAAGGGTAGAAATAGATAGATTTATCATGTAAAAGGAAAAAGATTGATCGGGGTTTGCAAGTCTAAATGCACCTATTAAGAAGAGAAAATGGTAGTGTTAAGTAGATAGGGTAGGTAGATGGTGCTGCAAAGTGTTATCTGATGAATGGTGCTGCAAAGTGTTGGTTAATCATTTACTTTCATCACAAGTACTAAAGCAGGAAATACACTGGAAAATCACAGCAAGCAAAGTCAAATTCATTAACCTCCCTCATCATTTTTCCCCCTCAAGGGTTTTACTAATTTCCCCAAAGTACTAAGGTAATTTGAGATCAAAGGGGCTCAAGGCATTTCCTTGACTTCTGGAGGGACCGGACCCTCGGCCTAATGATCAAAAAGACCTAAGCACTTGAAATAATTCATCATTGTTATCTTCCATCTTTAACTTTTTCCTAAGTAAAATCCTATTTTACTTAGGAAACTGATGCAAAATTCCATAAAAATTCCTCAAAATAATTTGTTATTCTAAGTTAAAGTGTTGAAGATAAAATGTTGCAATTTACTTCATAAGTTATCACTTTCTTAGATGTACAAAGATGTTTTGATTTCCCTTGTCCTTTACCATATTAACCTTTAATTCTACTATATTAAATCCCTAGTGAAATCCCTTTTCCTAAGTATATAACTCCCTTTTTCTATAAATATCCCCAAAACCCATTTATTATAATGTTTACCAAAGTATATATTCCCGCACATTAAAAATAAACACCCCGCTTTATAAGCCCTTTGGTTAAAACTATAGCATTATACATAAATCCCGCCCCTATGATGAATAATTGTATTAATTCATTCATCATATAATAAAAATATATAAAAAAGCGTTAGACATACACTATGTGTGTTTAATACCCAAAACATATCAATAAACTTTGCGAAAAGTCTTGTGCCACCGTGGTCCGTCCACGTGGCATTCCACCTAGCCAACTCCGCCGCAACCCATTTCATTATATACCCGGGGTTAATTAGTCATTTGGACTAATCAACAACCTTCTCCGCCTATTAACATTTCCCCGGGGTGATTAGATTTCGCATTAAAACCTTTTAAAAACCCGGCGGGCCCACCTTTGAAATCGCCGCATGTTCCCCATCCCTTCAGCCGTTGGATCGCCCATTCGTTGATCAACAGTTATCGTTAATCCCACTGCCCATCCCTTGCCAGCATGTTAACCAGCGGGGGATGGGCGGTTTTTGAAAAGTCAGACTTCCACGTGGCAACTGCTCTGTGGAATCGCTCCCCCCGCGATTAATACCGCCCTCGACCAAAAGTGGTGCGGGCATTTCCCGCTTACCACTTACCGCCTGACTCGACACACGTCATCCCGTACCTCCATGACGTCACACCTCGAAAAAAACAAAAAGCCTTTTAACTTGTAAATAAATCATTTTTTCGTGTTTTTTAGTCATTTTCACTATTCAGAGAAGAACGTTGCTCCCGCTGCGATTTTCGAAATTTCTGCCGTAATTAACCATTTCGCCCCAAAATTCTGCTACGCCCGTGTTGAAGACGTCCCCGCCATTGCTCATTACCTGTTAAATAACAAGTTTCCGTCTAAAATACAGGTATTTATCATTTTACGCCCCGACTGCAAGTCAAGCTTAGTTTCCTTTGTTTTTTCTCTGAAAAAATAGTTAAAAAGCATCGCTGAGCTCTCCCTGAAGATTTTAAACCTGTGAATTTGCTTCCCAAACCTGCAAATTGTTTCAATTTCCTCCATTTTCAGAAATCCCGTCCGGTCTATAAGTAAAACGAAAACCTCCATTTTGAATCCACAAGAACCAAAATGGAGGTCCCCACAGCTCTGAATATCACTCCCTTGAATGCTCCTCATCGGGAATTGGACTATCTACCTCTGATAGATGAAGATTTCCAAATAAAAGACCTGGGTTTCGATGAAAGTCCCCGATTGAGCTTTTGTCGCTGCAGAGACGAATTCTCAAAAGGGCAAGACCTTATAGGGTTATGGGAATCCAATCTCCCAAGGTATCTTATTCCTTCAGTCCACATTTTCCCTGAAATCATTCATTACTGTCATGCAAACTATGATCCTGCACAGAGAGCTGTCTTAACTCCTGATCAAAGTGTTCTATTTCCTATCACACCTCAGGCTATCAATGTTATGTTACACTTTGAGCCAGAGCAAGAATTAGCACCATTATCCATGGAGGGATTGATTGAGAAAACCAGACAGTTAACCCCAGAGAAATTAAAATCCATGTGTCAGTATTTCATGCTACCTGAGCATCAGCCAAAAGGGGCTCCCCCCTATGGTTTTTACTATTTTAATACATTGGGAAGGCTAGTTGTTAACATAATATCCTTTGTCCTAGGATTCAATACCAGTGAGTATGTAGATGAGATAACTTTGGCTTTGCTATCCATCTTTACCCCTGGGCAGCATCCTGATATTAAGTATGATTATGCTTCCTTCATTGCCAACAAAATCCATGATCAATTCTTAAAACTAGATAATGAAAAAGTTTTCAAGTACTCCTCAGTTATCTATCATCTCATGATCTATTATCAGTCAGACAGGTTCCCCTTCCCTGTTCAGAAACTTGATGCTAAGGGTAATCCCAGGTCTGTCATTTTTTGGTCCCCCATCATTCATTTTTCCTCTGATTCTCCCTACTCCTATTCAGAATTCATTGATCAGTTTGTACAACCTGCCACAACTTTGTTAACAGGAATTTCTCCCCCCAGACTCAGTACTGAAATTAGAAAGACCTTGCAATTATCAAAGAGTTATAAAGTTGGGGATTGGTACTTGTACCAAAACCATACAGTCATCAGGATTTATGGATGTGAATTACGTCCATTCAAGTTACCCAGATATGTACCAATGATAATTTTTTCTTTGGAATACTTTAGACATATGAATAATTCAGATGTGATCCATTTCTGCAATTTAAAGAAGAAAGCACAGTTAAGGATCAAAAGCCAGTTAGGTCCTTTCATTTGCAATTCTAGGGAAGCTGAGAGAGAAGCAGAACTTTTATTAGAGAGAAAGTTCCAGACATATTTCCGTTGGGTCCCTTATGACCCCTTTGGTTTCATTTGTGAAAAAAGATTAAAGAATAAGTCATCTCCCTATATACACCACAAAATTCCTGGTTTAGAACAATATGCAAATCAAGATGAATGGGTTGAAGGAACTCTTGTTGAAGAGGAAAGTGGAGCTGACAAATTGAATAAACTTATGAAAGATGTTGAGAAGAATTTTGACCTAGAAACATATGATCAAATGCGGGTACCCTACATTGGCACATCTTCAGCAACCACTCTACAGCAAGCGTTACAGGAAAACAGTCCATCAGTAGCAGCAGAACCCAAGGGTAAAGGAAAAGAACCTGTAGTTCAGGTTATTGAAACCTTGGTCATGGCAGAAAAACCACAGAGTTCCAAAGTACCAGAATCATCTCAGGCTTCTCCCACACCAGCAATACACATCCAAGTTCCAGAGATGCAAACTCCACTAAATGTGGAAATAGGGAAAAAGAGGCTAGCTCCAGATACCACTCCTTCAAAAGGAGCCTCACGGGTTTATCAAACTAAGAAACACAAATCTGATCCACCTCCAGATGTAGAAATTATAGATGAAGTATTTGATGATGGTAGGGAAGATAGTCAGCAAACAGGCACAGCAAGTGAAACAAACATAAGCCAGAAAGGGATACAAAAACAACTAAGCACTGAAGTATCTTCTTTCAGACCGCCAAAGACAGATACTGGAGACATTAAAAGAACCTTCATTAATATCAAAACAAAGAATTATCCATTGAAAATGAAGGTATACGATCAGTATATGAAGATGGCTCCTCATAATCAGCAAAGGCTGATGTCAGCATTTGATCTTTCACAAGGTAAAATGCTGATGAGCCATTTCAAAGCAAAGGTGCCAAAGCCAACTTCAGCAACAGATTACATCAAAACAAATTTTGAAGTTTTAGCAAAAGATATCCATCCCCTGGATCAGATAGAGCTTCATAGACAAACAGGGGAAATGGTTTATTCTACTCTCACTAACAAAGCCATGGCAGCTTTAACGCTGCAAGATTCCTTAAATAACACTTCTGCACAATTGAATATTGAGAGGGCCTCCTCACAAGCCAAGGATAATAGAATAAAGTCTCTAGAAGAGATCATCATTGGTTTGGGTCACAATCCCAAAGACATTAAAGGCATTGAGGCATTGGTAAAAAAGAAAGAAGATGATATAGCAGCACTCAGAAAACAGCTGAAACTACCAGCCTCGAGGCACCCTCAGACACAGGAAGTTATAAAAGGAAATTCACAGGAAGAAATGATGGAGTTGCTCTTGAATATGACAGAGCGACTAAATGAAACAGAGAAAGAGTTGGAAAAAGCATTGCAGGAACAGGAAATTATCAAGCAGACTTCAACAACAGGTACTACAACTACAGGACAGCAGGAACAACCATCTCAGGTGAATATTTCTAATTTGAATTCTGAGGATTTAATTAAACAGATGGAGAGTTTGCAGCTAAAGGTCACAGAACTCCAAGAAACAAAATTACAATTAACAAAATTGGAGGGAAAATATGACACATCCAAAAAGACAGTTGCTGACAACCTCAGGGAAATAAAAAAATTGGAGAAATTGGTTGAGGCTTTGCAAAAAGATCTTTCACTGGAAAAGCCTCTGAACGAAATAAATGATATTCTTTGGTGCAACATCATTGAATTAATAAGAGATATTTGGCCCTCCATTCAAGCTATTTTTGAGCAAAATGAGTTAGTCAAGATAGCACAAGAAGAAATAAATAAAACCAGACATGAATTAAGAGGCAGGCCTGAGCAGGCCCAGCAACTCATTCAATTTTTGAATTCCAGAACAAAACAACAGCTTGCATTGTTAGGAATTGATGACAGGACAGGTGCAGTTTTGGAAGCAAAGAGAGTTTTCACCAAGAGGACTTTCATGCAAAATTTTGAAAGAAAGTGTACAGACATTTTGGTTGACATCAACAATTTCAGAGAAGAATTTCAAGCTTTGCTGGATAGTGGGTTACCAAGTCCCATGCTCACAGAAGATCAAATAGTAGACTTGGAAACCTATGAGAAAAGAATAAAGGCTCATGCTAAAAATGCAGCTGTAGGTTCTACTAGCTCATCAGAACCTGCATTACCAACTGGGAAAAGTATTTATGATAAAGTGAGGAATTTATTTCATCTGGAGCATGAAATAAAGTATCTATTTCCGAATGATCCCACTTTTTATAAACTTACTGAAGCAGACGAAACTTTAAGGAAGCTTAGAAGAACTACGATACCAGATGATCAATGGTGGCATGAAATGTTGGAGGTTCTGTAAAGGTTGCTTTCAGGATGAGAATTTATCTTTACTATCAAGTAAATGGTAAAAACAGGAAAACAGATGAAAGAGTATCAGGTGAAAAGGTTAAAGAGTATCCGTGAAAATAAAGAGTGTCCAACAAGCCAAATAAATACTGCAAGGGACAGCACAGAGCCCTATTTTAGCACTTACCTCCAGCACATCCACGAAGAAAGGAACAGCACATCGGCAGTTACACATTATTCTATCCACAAGACCATTTGTCTATTGTTTGTTTGTAAATAATGCTTTAAGTCAGCCTAGGTTATTGGCTAAGATAGTGTAAGATTGTTTAAGATTATTTTGTGTATAAATAAACCCTCAAAGAGAGTATTGAGGGTGGATTCTATTACTCTGCTGTAACATTGAGAGTTTCGGAATAAAAGCTTTTGGAGAAATTTACTTGTGGCTTGCTGGATGGCGATTTGAAAGCACTGGACTTGTTGCAGGATTCATGTGTTGGACTACAGTTCAATAAGTCTTTCTACTCTTTGTCTTAAATTTTATATCAGTTCATAATATCATTATGTCCATTTCTGAATAATTTACATAAAGGATTGAATCAGAATTTACTTAATTGTACTCTGATTTCAGATGTGATTGTTCTTAATGTTTTCCTCTAAATTGGTTATAAGCATGAATTCTTAAATGCTCTTGCTTTACTAATTTAAACATTATTGATTACTATAATAAAGAATTCTTCATTTCTCTTTGTTTGTAATCATCTCATTTCTTTCTTTTGAACATGGTGAAAGATTCTTAGCTGCCTTTCATCCCTTCAAAACCATCCCATCCACTTTAAATTTTAAGGATTGTTCTCTGTCTAGCTATCTTTCCCTGTAAAGCCATCTTGTGCGTAGAATAGAAATCCAGTAAAGCCATCCTTTGACTCCATAGCCCAATGGACTGAAAGCCCTCAACCTTGCCCTTAGTTTATGGATTCCACCATTTTCCAAAACAAACTCTTGAATCTATAACTAGCCTAAAACCTTCCAAGAACAAAGATAAATTATAAAGAGAGAGCCCTCTTTGGATGCAGATTGGCTAGATTCTGCATCTAAAAGGTTGGTTTGTGGTTACCTCGGGTATACTTTCCTCTTACACAACTTCTAGGAAAACCTGAGTGATAACAGCACCCTTGCCTAAAAGTCAAAAAAACACACAAGGAGTTAATGAAAAAAATATTTTGATTTCTTAATAGACAAATATCTCTCGAGTTAGCTTATAATTTATGATAGAAGTTATTTTTGCAATTGGGATATTTGTGCCTTGGGCCTTGCATGGTTACAATGTTCAAATGCATTTATGATATAGTTAATGACATTTTGGAACCCTAGCTAGGGTTTTGACCCTCCTTTGCAAGTTAAATACTACATGAGGGCCTCATTATAGTTGTTGGTTGATGATTGAAAACAATATCATAGATTTGGAGTTGAGGAGAAATTGGCTTTGGAGTTTGACGAATGTTTTGATTTGCATGGCAATGGAGCAAGCACACTTGCAGGATTCATGAACATGGTTAATGGTGATGTATTTCTTATTTAGTACTTGCCTTCTTATGTTTTACATATTTTCCATCTTTCTCATGTAATAGAACATAAATTTTAGGTTAAGACATGTTGTTTAGAGGCACCTTAACTCTGTCTTCCTTCTATTGATTAAATGCTTTCCTCTATTAGGTTTGCTTGGAGAAATTAGGAGTTCCCTGTTTCTCTTTTTGCATCTAGTTTGTTTTCCTTGAGTTTGAATCAGTATAGTATGGCTAAAGAAGTTATGTTTTGCCCTATCCTTTAGTTTTGCTTGAAATATTGTACTCAAGGCTTTCTTTAAAGTGTACTAATTAGGGTTTAGGCTAAGGAAGTTTATGGTTTGCCCTGTCCTTTGGCCTATCTTGAAATGGTTGTTTTGAAGGTCTTATGGATTGATTAAATAAATTTAGGAGTTCCCTGCTCTTTGATCATTAATATATGTTATCTTGAATGTTTTATTTTCCTGAAGGTGAAATCACTAGAGAATTTAGGAGTTTCCTCCTCTCTAGGGTTCACTGGATTGTTGTCTAAATGTTTACTTGCTAGGGTTTAGTCAAAGAAGTTTATGGTTTTCCCTGTCCTTTGATTATTTCTTATGCATAGTGTTCTTAAAGACTTTTCTTGTCATAGTATTTGTTAAAGGATTCTTAACTTCCCTTTAAACCTACTAATCTCACAATTTAATGTTCACTTCACTCACATGAGCTTTTAGATCCATTTGGCTTTGTTAAACTTGCTCTGTGATACACCCTTGACCTATTGTTTTACTTTTCAAGACCTTTTGCAGACTCCATAGCCCAATGCTCTGAATCTCTCTCACTTTATCTGTTCTACTTGACAACCTACCCAACCAAACAAACCCTATCATTATAACTAGCCTAAAATCAAAACCCTAAAAATAATCAAGTTACATCTTTCACACAATATAGAGAGAGCCCTCTCTGAGTCTAGGAAGGATAGGTCTTAGGGCTCCAAATATTGGTTTGATGTTACCCTTGTTCAATTTGGTCTTGCCAATCTGACAAATTACAGGGACCTAACATAATGGTGACTCCACTAGGGACTCTGAGTAAGTAACAAGCTTAGACATTCCTTAAGAACTCACAAATCCCATGTCAAACTTAAAAAAATCAAGTGTTAGACAAGAGTGATATCTGGTTGATTCATCATACTAGCACCATGGTGGCTGTATTGGAGAACACTTATTGAAAGGCTTAGTGTTTCATAAAGAACTTAGAAAACCAAAAAACATCTCTAGATTGGTATTTAGTTTTTGATGGTGGAAAACAAGAACATATTCAAAACAGTAAGCATCATCCACCTAGTGACTCCACTGGTCTTCAGTAGCCCTGTTGACTCCACTAGTTCTCACAGACTCCCATGGGAATGTATCCATCAGCCATGACAATGTAAAGCCCAGTTACATACTGTGTGAACTTAGTACCCTTATAGATAGGTCTGTTTTTAAAAAACTCTCATAAAATTTCAGCCTCTCTGTGTTGTGGTCTGAAATCTGGCTTCATGAAAATTAGCACCACATCTCAGCTTGACCCAAACCCTCCTACCATAGTTGATGACCCAGAAAGAATCTTAAGAAAAACTTATAGGATTGAAGATTCAATTATTGGAAGACCCATCCACAAAGCAAGATCCCTACCTGAAAACCCTAAAAACTTGCAAAATACCTGGTTGTTGATGGTGGACAAAAATTTGAAATCTTCCACTTGGTGACTCCACAACTCTCAATAGGCCTAAAGACTCCACTGGTAGAAGACCCTAGACTATTTGAAAAGATGTAGTTACCCTTTTGATTAACAAATAAGGATTGAAGGATACAATAGAGATATGCTCCAATGAACAGAGATCACATTCCTCGACTCCACCACAAAATGCCTCAAATAAATTGGGACACAAACCTGACTATATTTTAAGATGAAAATTTTGATGACCCCTTGTTACATCTCATCAAATTTCATATACATACATGGAGGTTAAAGGTTGAATGGCATGAAGACTACCTAATGAAAATGTTCATGGGGACATTAGAATGGGAAGCAAGGGAATGGTATGAAGGTCTGGACCCTAGTAGTTTGTTTTCTTTAAAGGATTTCCACAAGGTATTTTATGAGCATTGTAAAGAAAATTGTCCATATTTATCATTAGCTGAAAATTATTGTGATCAATCTGAAGACCTCATACAATACCTTGTAAACATTAATGAAGACTTGGGAAATTGGCATCTTGAAGTTCTATTAGAGGAAATTCATGCATTTCATGCTCAAGATAGTTGTCATGAAAACCAAAAGGAGTTGATTGAGGATAACATAATTCAGGAAATAAGGGAAGATCCACAAGATCTCTCTAAAGATACAAGTGTTAATTCTTCATCTCTTTTGTGTAAGGCTCAAGAAAACATCCATCCTTATGATCAGTCATAAAAGGGAGAGAAACATCACAATTCTGTCCAAAGAAAAAGGAAAATGTCTCCCCCTTTAACTAATGAAGAAATAAATCAGATCCTAAACATATAGCCAGCCTCTAAGATTTTATATAAAGAAGATATTTCTATTTGTTATAATACTGACTTATCCACTAATGAACTTTCTCATGCAGAAACTATAGAACATGTTAATCTTGATGCTATGCTACCTCCTCAAGAGGACCTATTACTAGAGAATGCCCCTAACAAAGACCTGCAAGAAGAATCCATTCCACTCAGTCAAGGCATATCAGGCATACTAGAAAACAACATAGCAGAACATTATGAGGATGCCAAATTAGATTATCATGAAGAAAAGGTAGAGTTTCTCTCTCAAAAGAATCCCAAGCTTAACAAAGTGGAGCAAAAAATAGTATTGGATGCAGATTACTGTTTAGATTCTCAAGACCAGATATTATTCAAATATACTTTTGCTGGCTTCTTAGAGACATCTAGAGAAGGAGTAAAATATGCCAAGAGCAGTTTGTTGCAGAGTGTGAAGAAGATTTTGAGCACTGCTGTTCAAAAACAAGTGAGATGGGAGTGGCCTTTTGGTTTTTTCAGCATACCTAAAGGGCTGGATGAAAATCAACCGTGTAGTCAGTTACTTGATTGGTTGCATTAACGAAAAGAGTTCACCTAGTGAACATATGCCTCCAAGTTAGATTAGGATAGGTAGGCTTGCAAAGAAAAATGATCTAAAAAGACACAAAAACAAGAAAAGAAGAAAAATTATGGAAGATAAAAAGAAGAGGTAAAGCCCCATACCAAAAAATAATATGTCTAAAAGTGTGCAAGTCCAAATGCCACTACTTTGAAAAGGGAAGTCTTATTCAGTCATACAACCTAACCATGATCGAACATGTTTTAAATTTCTGCTGATAAGTTAGAAAATGAATATTTTCCAAACCATTTAAACTTTTCTCATCAGTAGACTAGGTTAGGAGAAGATGTTGGTTCCCAAAGTTCAAATATGAACCAAAGAGAAAAGAGAGGGATGAATGACAAAATCCAAATCACACCCCTCAGTTTTTAGTTTTAATTTTTTCAAAATAATCTATGTGTATCTTCTCCAAAATGCCACAGCTCATGAAAAATTAGATTTCTTAACCCTGGTTTGGTCATGTTTTGAATTTCATGTCAGTAGGTTATAGAATGAAAATCTATCCAACAGCTTAACCTTGATAGATAAGTAGACTAGGTAGAGAATAAAAGAGTTCATCAGCCTAATCTGAGCTCTTGGAAGTTATAAGGGTACAAGTAGATAGATTTTATTCTTTCAATAGAAAATGATGTCAAGGGTTTGCAAATCCAAGTGCACCTAGAAGAAGAAAAAATGTTAGGCAAAGTATGATGGGTAGGTAGAAATCATATTGAAGAAATCATGTCTTTCAGATTTTGAGATCATAGCTTCCAAGAACAACAAAAAAATCATAAAGTGAAGGAAGAGGTCTGCCAAGTACAAGTAAGGTATTGATCTTCAAAAGTCAGAGATCTGAACTTTGAGGTTTTGGACACCTCTAGAAACGGAGCTGCCCTCCCCAAGTGGAGCCATTGTTAGTCATCATTATTTTTCACTATTTGTAGATGACTATATAGTCGTCTTAGATTTCTAAAAACAATATTCCTTGAATATTGTGAGTTTTAGAAATCTCACTGCCTTCATTATCCTTTTCAAACTTTTTTCACTATTCTATCAAATTTTCCATTTCATGGTCACCCTGTCACTCCTAAAATAATCCGTATGGGCTTATGCCTCTCATCTCCATCCTTCTTTCCTTCTTATGACCTCATTACCCTGTTTTCCCTTGCACATAACTCCACTTTCCTTCTAGGGTTTCCTATAGCCAACTCATTCCCATGTTCTCCAAGTTCCTCAAGCATTGATGGCCTCAGAACTATCTCTGTAGGTTCTTTAGATAAATCAAGTACCTTAGATTTTGGATCTTCAATACAACACTATGAAAAATAATTTGTTTTCACTTGAAGCCTCCAAGCCAATTTTCAGTCAAGATCAGGTGAAAAAACCCTCCCACTAGGCCAATTAGGGTTTCACATGATTTAAGGTCATCATTGGTGTTCCAAACACTGATTTTCCTTTGCTAGAAGTTGGCTTAGATGAAATAGAAGGTCAGAACATGGTTTTTCAAGAAATACCTAAGGAGTTTCTAAAGAAGACTATCCTATAGTTCAAAGTCTGCACAAGAGGAAAATGGACAAACTTTGGCACTTCTGCAGGAGTGTTGAAGTTTCCATCAGCAGAAGGTATTGATAAGGTAGATGGTTTTCTCTTAAGTGAAGAAAACTTACAGAAAAAGAAGGAGGAAAAATTGGTCTTGAGGAGAACTAGGGTTTTGAACTTGATATTCCAGTTGAGTGCCAAAACAGTGACCCCTTGTAGAAAATGACATGGAGGAAGCACTAAACCCTATTTCCCTCTTCCACTAGGCTAGGGTTTTCTATGGAAAAGAGGCATAGGAGTAGAAGATCCATATGGTAGGTCATATCATAAATCATGAAGCCATACCAAATCATAAACAACATGCCTCCATCATTTTTCAGGAATTCGTTCCAATAACCAAGTCATTTGTCACTCATAGGGCCGATTTTTCTTAAAACTATGTTTCTGACCAAATAGAGATGAATTTGATAAACGTGAGAGAGGTTTTTGTCCATCATAGGTCCAAGAAGAAAAAAATACTTCATATTTTACACAGGTGTCATGGTTTTAGAGAAATTTCAACAATACAGCTGTCATGAGAGAATTGTTGTACTTCTGGAGTTACCTTGGGAAAATCACGTTCTCTCATAGTTAGAGTGTCTAAATGACTTTCTTAATGAGTCAAATGACAACCAGACTGGAATATCTTTCCAATGAGCTATCATGAGCTCGATTTAGAGTTGAGGAAGGCCTCCAAAAGTTTCCTGCACCAGAACTCTGCATTTTTGCACCATCATTTAGCACTTTTTGACCAGTCTTGGGAGAATCAACATTTGATAGCTCAAATCCACTCCAATCAGCAAAAGAAAGGTAGATTTGGAAGGTAGACAGGATAATATTTCCAACGAGATATAATGGGCCCAATTTGGATACCGAGAAGGCCTCCAAATGCCCTCTGCAAAAAGGCATTGCGTGCCTGGGATTGAGCGCTGCGCCCTCAGCCTTGGCACTGCGCTCTTGGGAAGAAAGGTTTTCTAAGCCCTGAAACCACTCAAATTACTCCAAATCTCTTTCAAGTGTTCTCCAAAGGTTCTCCAAGCTCTGATAGAGGTAAGTGAATGCCCTAACCACATTTTCAAGCTATTTAATGATTTTTTGAATGGTAATGGAACCCTAAGGAGGAACCCTAGGATATAAACTTGAAATCACTATTCTTTTCATTTAATTCATCTTCCTAGACATATTATCAATGATAGACATAGCGGTTACACTTTTTTAAGGTTGTTCATTCTCCTAAGTTTTCCCTACACCCATTTCATTCATTCAATCAATCCCTCCACTTGCAAAGGATGACATTCCATTTCCATCCTTCATCTCAATTTGACATCAGCCCAAAGGTGTTTCAAAACAGATTTTAGACATATCAACAGAGGGTTGTCATTAATTTTTGGCCTCTCACTCATTATCATACACCTATACCCTCACTCACTCATCACATTCACTTGCAAAGCTATCTATTCATTACCATATTTTCATCTCATTTCCATTTACACTCCAGGATTTATAAAGGAAAATTTTACAATCTCAGAAGATAGTGGTAGTGGAGGAGAGGCCCAAATTCCAAGGAGGCATCATCACAAAGGAGGCAAGATAACATATATGAACCCCTAAACATAAGAGAGCAAGAGACAACATTAGCAGAGAAACTCACTCCAAGTGAGCTACTTGCCATGGAAATAAGTCATGATAGAGAACCTTGGCTAGAGAGAGCAAACATACACTTATAGGGTCAGCTGGAGAAAGCCAAAAGAAACATTGACCTTCAGATGAAGTTGGCAAAGCATTATGCCTTAAGGAACAAAATTGCAAGGGCCAAGATCAAAAGATCCCTTGCTAAAATTCAAGCTCTCAAAGAGGCAAAGGAAAAATAAAAAATTTAAATCCTTGCTAATGCATCCCTACAGGCATCCCAAACATAATTAGCAAGACAAATCCAAATTTTGGCACATTTTTGAAGATTTTGAGTTTTTGACTATTTTGAAGGGCCAAGGGCGCAGCGCCACTGGCACTGTGCTATTTTTTGGGGAACCCAATGGAGGAATGGCTTAAATTTTCATGTTAATCATGCCAAGGATATTACTCATAGAAAATTTCAACTCATTTGGAGTAAAACTAGTCCTCTGAAAGTGCCAAAAACACGCAAACAATCACCTTTCTGCCCTATTTTCAGCACTGGCACTGCACCCTTAATAGTCTTGG
This sequence comes from Pinus albicaulis, assembly GCA_034641835.2. Lineage (NCBI taxonomy): Eukaryota > Viridiplantae > Streptophyta > Pinopsida > Pinales > Pinaceae > Pinus > Pinus albicaulis. The sequence continues at coordinate 71,042 of JAXQQM020068138.1, forward strand.
GAGAATGGATTTTTGAGCAGGAAAATGGACCCCAAATTAAAAACTAAAGTCAGTTTTGAAAACTAAATAGGACAGGCTTTCCAATGAGCTATCATGGAGCTCATTTGGACACCGGGAAGGCCTCCAAAACTTAGCTACAAAATAACTTATTTTTCCAGTGTTGGCACTGTGCCCTTGGCCTTGGCACTGCGCCCTTGCCTGAAAGTAAACAAGACACACAAGGAGTTAATGAAAAAGATATTTTTATGGCTTAATTGAAAAATATCTCTATATTTAGCTTATAATTTATGATAGAAGTTATTTTTGCAGTTGGGATATTTGTGCCTTGGGCCTTGCATGGTCACAATGGTCAAATGAATTTATGATGTAGTTAATGACATTTTGGAACCCTAGCTAGGGTTTTGAACCTCCTTTGAAATTTAAATACTACATGAGGGCATCATTGTAGTTGTTGGTTTATTATTGAGAAGAATATCATAGACTTGGAGTTGAGGAGAAATTGGCTTTGGAGTTTGATGAATGTTTTGATTTACATGGAAATGGAGCAAGCACACTTGCAGGATTCATGAACATGGTTATTGGTGATGTCTTTCTTATTTAGTACTTGTCTTCTTATGTTTTACATATTTTCCATATTTCTCATGCAATAGAACATAAAGTTTAGGTTAAGACATGTTGTTTAGAGGCACCTTAACTTTGTCTGCCTTCTATTGCTTAAATGTTTTCCTCTATTAGGTTTTCTTGGAGAAATTAGGAGTTCCCTATTTCTCTTTGTTCATCTAGTTTTTTCCCTTAGTATAGTATGGATAAAAATTTTATGTTTTTCCATGTCCTTTATTTTTTCTTGAAATATTATACTCAAGGTTTTCTTTTAAGTGTACTAATTAGGGTTTAGGCTAAGGAATTTTATGGTTTTGCCTGTCCTTTGGCCTATCTTGAAATGGTTTCTTTGAAGGTCTTATGGTTTGATTAAATAAATTTAGGAGTTCCCTACTCTTTGATCATTACTATATGTTATATTGAATGTTTTCTTTGCCTGAAGATGAGATCACTAGAGAATTTAGGAGTTCCCTACTCTCTAGGGTTCACTGGATTGTTGTCTAAATGTTTACTTGCTAGGGTTTAGTCAAAGAAGTTTATGGTTTGCCCTGTCCTTTGATTATTTCTTATGCATAGTGTTCTTAAATACTTTTCTTGTCATAGTATTTGTTAAAGGATTCTTAACTTCCCTTTAAACCTACTAATCTCACAAATTAATGTTCACTTCACTCACATGAGCTTTTAGATCCATTTGGCTTTGTTAAACTTGCTCTGTGATACACCCTTGACCCATTGTTGTAATTTTCAAGACCTTTTATAGAATCCATAGCCCAATGGTCTTAACCTCTCTCACTCTATCTATTCTACTTGAAAACCTACCCAACCAACCAATCAAACAAACAAACCCTATCATTATAACTAGCCTAAAATCAAAACCCTAAAAACAATCAAGTTACATCTTTTACACAATATAGAGAGAGCCCTCTCTGAGTCTAGGAAAGCTAGGTCCTAGGGCTCCAAATATTGGTTTGATGTTACCCTTGTTGAATTTGGTCTTACGAATTTGACAAATTATAGGGACCTAATAGGTTCAAGATAGTCATTGGATCCCAATACTAAATTCTCATATAATGGTACATATAAAAGAGTATATTTCAAACCTGCATATGATTTTATCTATCATCTTGTTACAGACATGGTTTGATTGGAAATATTCATATACTTGAACAAAATTTCCTTTTCATGTATAGTAGGACATATATATTAAAAAAAATTAAAGAAAAAAATAATTCCTATTGGGAAAACCAAATTGTTGGCGCAATTAGGCATGAGCTTTGCTGAAAACTAGGCAACTAGTGAGAAAATTTCACAATAGGTTCTGTAATTTTATGATGGTTTCAATATTTTATTATGGTTCTTCAAATATTTTTTGGGTCTATGCTCAAGTTGGTTGATGTGGGATTCCTTAAGTCCCACCTTCCAACAGATCTTGTCCCATCAACCTCAACACCTTATATAGGATCAATATCAGAAATTATTTGGAGTGCCTTGGAACTTGAATACATTAATGGAAAACCTTCTCATTGAAAACAATGGGAATTCAACAATTTCTCTTGATTTTTAGATCTTGCAGGTGACTCGACTTGAACACATTCATTTTTCCCTGTCAAGATGCACTTAGGTACCTTCACACTCATTTACCTTATCGGTGAGTTGTCTCACGTTGGTAAAAAAATTTCATCATTGATTGGTAATCTAATGATTTCTTCCCATTTTCAACATTGGCACATTCATTCGCATGGTAATAATTGTTCCATGATTTTTTTTTTGATGAAGACTATATGGTTTTATCGAATCAACAACAACTTGCAGCAGTATATTTTATTAGTTTCTTATAACATCATGTTCATCTTTTTTTCATTCAACAACAACATGATGGCACCACTACAACTCTTTTTCATTCATTTCATTTTCAAGAATAACAATAAAAGTGTGCTTATTTCATTCAACGTGCAACATTTTTCATGGTTTCTACTTCAACTTGCAGTACACAATCCAAATCAGCAATTCAAACTTGAAGAAAACAACTTTCTCCAAAAATTTACATTTTCTACAACAACTACAAAAATTTACAGTTTTTACTGCTATCATTGTAACAACCTATTTTGGCTGTAGAAGCTTTTTCTAGACGCAGTTTTGGCACAAATATTGCAAGAGATTGGAGTAGAAATTAAAAAAATCCGAGCTACTAGGTTTTCTAAAAATATGATAAATTGAGTAAAACAAGAACATAATTAAAAAATGAGTAGTTTTGAAGGGCATTTCAAGTGGGTTTTTAAGGCACATTTTCAATTTTTATCATTGTGCAAAAATTAGGACAAATGTTGGTATTTTTTCACAACAACTCCTTTTCATCATCAAAAGTGAATTATGAAGGAATGCAGCTATAGAAAACATAAAAATACAATGTTTCCCTTTTGAAGCACTCAATTTGGCCTTAAAATGAGTTTGTGGCATATGTTATTGTTGCAACATTGGGCAGCGTGAAGGGTGAAACAGGGAAAAAATTGATTCGATCGTAAATTTAAAACCATGCAATATCTATTGGTCCTGAAAGTTTTATGGTAAATTCATTGAGGTAGGGTAAATAAATACACAAAATTTCAGGAAATTCCATTGTGTATTTTTCAATAAATTCAACGTTGTCACCTACCACAATTTATCATTTTTCTCAAGATCCATGCACCCATTGGAAGATATATTTTGTGAAAAGATGCAAAATATTAATAGTAAAAGCCTCAAAAAATTTCAAGAGAATTTGATTTACCATTTGAGAAAAATTGGAAAAACAAGTATGCTACATGAAAAAGATACATTTTGTGGAGCAAGGTCAAAGTGGTGGTCAACGCATCATGGAATAGAGTACCTAAACCAAATCAACACCAAATCAGCCATCAGATCACATTCTCTTCTCCAATTCCAAAAGGTAAACTTGAGGTAAAACTAGCCTTAGACTTTTGAATTTGTTAAAAAATCCAGAAATTTTGATGAAAAACTATTGTAAACATGTAATTCCAATTTATCTTCCATTATGTTTTGTAATATCCTTTAACAACAAATCCCACAAGCTATGATTGATTATTTATCAACAAATTCCTACCACCCATGCAATCATCTCATTGTTTTCCATGGTCATGATAATGTTCTTCTATGCTTTCACCACTCCCTTGTTTAAACTTTCTCTTCTTGTTAATCCATGCTTTCCTTAATGGTCCATCAACATGATGTTCTTGAGAAAAAAATATATTTTACAAATAGAAAAAATTGACTTCATGGTACATGTTTGTAACACATGATCAAAATGTACATGGGGCACTTAAATTATGTTTCATATTTCTCATCTTCAGATTTTTAATGGAAGCCAAGAAATGACAAGTACATAAACACAAGAAGAAGAAGATTGCAGCAAGGCTTTGTTCACACACTCTTGAAATCACTTGGAAGCATATTTCAATCTTTGATAAGTTGTATAACCCTCGCCAACAACTCTTATTTTGCGTTATGTGCAACTCATCTTGTCAAAAGCTTCACATTGGGAAGTATTATTCATTCATTAGTTTGTGAGTTCTTGAAGAAGAAATTTGATAACATTGTTGAAATAGGATTGGTTTCTAGGCATGGATGATAAGAATAAAATCATTATGCGTTGCAATCTATGATTATTTCCAGCCATACTAATGGGATGAACTTCACAAGGATGGAAAACACATTCTATAGATGTAGTACAAGTCTTAATGTTTTCTTCACAATATGGTATTCTACCAAGGCTTGAACAATTTGAGCACAATTAATTAGTGACAAGAAACTTGTAAGTTGTTTCCAAGTTACTGAAAGAGTTATATTTGCAAAGGCTTAAAATAGTGACAAGTACTTGGATATGCTACTATGTGGGTATATTTTCTTTTCACACAAGTTTCATATATTAAATAATGAAGGGTTGTTTTTATTAAGAAAGGAACAAATCAACAAGGATCACTTCTACCTCTATATCATCCATGAGAAGACTCATATGTGAAGACTTCAATTTGTTTGAATTTAAAAGGAGGATGGGTAACTCTTCTTTCTTACTGTAATGACATAACAAGTGATATGAATTTCTGTAGTGTTGGACACCTAATCCTCAATGGGTAGGTGTATAAGGTGAATGGACAAAAGGAGGCCAAGAGACCACTTGGAATGTGAAACCAAGGGTCATCTAATGTATTATATATATGCATCTTTGCGAATTATAATGCAACTCATGCTTATCATTTCCATTTTTGCCTATTCTTTCCTATTTGTGTGTATTTACCATGGCTGAGTTCAACATGGTATCAGAGCCATGATGTGTGGCCTTTGTAAGCTAATGGTCTCCTCCTTGTGAGTTTTATGGCATTTTGAGATTTTGTTAGAATAGAGAACTAAAATTCTCTGATCCAATTTAGATTTTTCTTCCTAGAGATGAATGTATGAGGGTGCGAGAGGTTTGCCACCTGGAGGAGTTGTGGTTCTGTGAGAATAGTTGAACAGAGTTTCATTAGAGTCATAGGCGACCTGAGTTGAAGCAGAATATCTTTAATCAACCTTGAAGATATCACTGGAGATACCCCTACCTACGTGGTGTGTACAGCTCCGTTGTCGGCTTACTCTACGGATGATCAGGATATCATGTCCATTGCTAAAAAATGCTCAAAAATGAAAGTGCTCAGAATTGGTTGCAACTCGAGTGACCGGAACGGTCTCGTCGCTATGATTCTAGCACCTTGAATAGTTCGTAAAATGGAGGTTGTATGTAGAAGTTATGAAGGTTTTAAAAGCCCACTAAACTCCAAAAAAATGATATTTTGACTCAGTTTGACTTGGTATGAAAATTTTCAAAAATAATATATTTTTGGTTTAATAAGGTTTTGGAGGCCAATGAAAGGGTGACATGTGGCCAGCCCGGAGGCTCCCATGTGTCCCCTGGGAAGTCAACGACAATTTTGATTAAAATCTATTTGGAAGTCTGGGGGGTCAAACTTGTAACCTCTGGGGTAGCGTGCCCACATCTTACCATTGCACTGCATGGTGGTCCTTGTTAACCATAGTTTCCAGTGAATATTTGAATTTGAAACAAACATATGCCAGAAAATGTAAAGGGCTAGCCCCTTATGACTAGCCCCATCATCATATGACTTAGTGCTGTGAACCGGAGGGCTCAACCCGTAGTTATGGCTATGGTGACGGTGACGGGTTCGGGGCGATGTTGGCCAGCACAGACGGAAAATTAAATGCGATGGGTTGAAAACCGCTAGATACGCGGTTTGTTCCAACAGTTCCAGTGGGGGTCATGTGACCAACCCACCCTGAAATTTAATGTTGGAGTTATTCATCTGGCTAATTTTGGAGCACACCACCAATTCCAGTGGGAATTAATATTTTAGTTGAGTTAACTAGAGTTCCTCTAGTTTTGGAGGATTTTTTTAAGGGACACTACGTAAATTCTTGTTTTGGTCATAG